>CAUYPK010009501.1:0-42684 GCA_963574355.1 Loris lydekkerianus
TCCTTAATCATCAGAGAAATGCAAATCAAAACTACCTTGAGATACCATCTAACTCTAGTAAGATTAGCCCAGATCACAAAATCCCAAGACAAGAGATGTTGGCGTGGATGTGGAGAAAAGGGAACACTTCTACACTACTGGTGGGAATGCAAATTAATACATTTCTTTTGGAAAGATGTTTGGAGAACACTTAGAGATCTAAAAATAGATCTGCCATTCAATCCTATAATTCCTCTACTAGGTATATACCCTTAAGACCAAAAATCACATTTTAACAAAGATATTTGCACCAGAATGTTTATTGCAGCCCAATTCACAATTGCTAAGTCATGAAAAAAGCCCAAGTGCCCATCGATCCACGAATGTATTAATAAATAAATATGTACACCATGGAATATTGTGCAGCCTTAAAGAAAGATGGAGACTTTACATCTTTCATGTTTACATGGATGGAGCTGGAACATATTATTCTTAATAAAGTATCTCAAGAATGGAAGAAAAAGTATCCAATGTACTCAGCCCTACTATGAAACTAATTTATGGCTTTCATATGAAAGCTATAACCAAGTTATAACCTAAGAATATGGGGAAGGGGGAGAGGGAAGGAAGGGATGGGGGAGGATGGGTAGAGCGAGGGTGATTGGTGGGATTACACCTGCGGTGCATCTTATAAGGGTACATGTGAAACTTAGTAAATGTAGAATATAATTGTCTTAACACAATAACTAAGAAAATGCCAGGAAGGCTATGTTAACCAGTGATGAAAATATGTCAGACTATTTATAAAACCAGTGTATGGTGCCCCATGATCGCATTAATGTACACAGCTATGATTTAATATTAATAAAAAATAATAATCAATATAATAATCAATATAATAAACCCAGTGACTAATTACACTAGTCCAATTCAAAAGTAAATCTCCTAAATCAATCCCCCTAAACTACTCAAAATAGACATCTTTAGGGTAGAAGCTAAATTTACAAAACAATAAGAATGAGAGGCAGGAGGTGAAGGTCAGGCAGGACCTAAACAGACCAGACCAGCTGTGTCAGGTCAGCCCTCGCCTTTCTTGACTTCCTCTTATTTTCACTACCTGTGTTCTCATGGGTATTCAGAATTATTTATAAGTCAGCATTAGTGGCCCCTAATTTTTCTTTCTTTCTTTTCTTTCTTTTTTTTTTTTTTGGAGACAGAGTCTAACTATGTCACCCTGGGTAGAGTGCTCTGGCATCACAGCTCACAGCAACCTCAAACTCTTGGGCTTAAGCAATTCTCTTGCCTCAGCCTCCCAAGTAGCTAGATCTACATGTGCCCACCACATGTCTGGCTATTTTTTGGATGTAGCTGTCGTTGTTTGGTAGGCCTGGGCTGGGTTCGAACCTGCCAGCCCCGGTGTACGTGGCCGGCACTCTAGCTGCCGAGCTAAAGATGCCGAGACCTGAAACTCATTTTTAAGAGAGATTTAGTTTAGACAAAGTAGCTAAGTCTTTGTTCTTCAAATGGTCTCCATCCCTAGTCAAAAAAAAGCTAACAATACTAATATGTGAGGAAGCTTGATCTTAGCTTTCATCTAGATACTATTTACTTCTAGCTAAGCTGCTTTTTTTGTTAACTGAATGAATATAGTAAATAAATGACTGATAGGATGATTACATGTATGATTATTAACTAATATATCAAGTAAAAATTCGGCATGGAAGAGGGTCACTCATTGTCATCAAGATTTAAAGAAGACTCTGGCCAGGCACAGTGGCTCACACCTGTAACTCTAGCACTATGGGGAGGCAATGTGGGAGCATCCTTTGAGCTCAGGAGTTCGAGACCATCTGAGAAAAAGGAGACCTCATTTCTGCTAAAAATAGAAATAATTAGTTAGGCATTGTGGTGGGCACCTGTAGTCCCAGCTAGTCGGGAGGCTGAGGCAGGAGGATCATTTGAGCTCAGAAGTTTGAGATTGCTATGAACTATGACACCACAGAACTCTAGGCCAGGTGACAGAGCAAGAATCTGTCTCCAGTGGAAAAAAATGTAAAAATAATTTAAAGAAGACTCTGGTAGATTGAGTTCCTTTCTGCATTTCTTCACCCCTTCTCACATCTAAATCCTCTGCCTGTAGCTTTGCAGCAACTGCCACCAGAGTCAAAATGAACTTCCCTGTCCCTTGACTTTGGCTGGGCTATGCCACTTGCTTTAACCAACGAGATGGTAGCAGAAGAGAGGCAGGGAATTAAAAATTTCTGGGTTGAGCCAGTCACAGTGGCTCACTCCTGTAACCCTAGCACTCTGGGAGGCTGAAGTGAGTGAATTCCTTGAGCTCAGGAGTTCGAGACCAGCTTCAGCAACAGTAGGACTCCACCCCTACTAAAAAATAGAAAAAATAGCTGGGTGTCATGGTGCACGCCTGTAGTCATAACTACTCAGGAGGCTAAGGCAAGAGGATCACTTAAGCCCAAGAATTTGCGGTTACTGTGAACTAGGACACCATGGCACTCTACCTAGGGTGACAAAGTGAGACTCTGCCTCAAAAAAAAAAAAAAATTGCCAGACTGAAATTAGCCTCTTATGCTTTTGTCATGGCCATGAGAAGAACATGCTTGGGTGGCGCCTGTGCCAGGAACAGATCTGAAGACATGGACCCAGTGTGCATCTGAGAGTGGAGCCCTTCAAACACCACCTAGACCTATTTACCCACACACACAAGTGATCGTGTTTTAAACCTATGAGTTTTGGGTCAGAGTGGTTGTTTAGGCAGCAGTACTATGGCAATGATGGACTGATAGAAAAGTTATTACAGAAACAATTCGAATAGAGTCCTATGGCACCAGAAGTCCATTTTCTCTAAGCTGGTTTATGATTTTCCTGCTTCTGAAAGTTCCAGCACTTGCTTTCAGCTTTCCCCTTCCTTCATCTCCCAAATATGTTTAAGAGGATTGAGATTTCATATTCACTGTGTTCACACACCAATAAGTGCTTTCTGTAATGTATCCCTAATCACTCAGAGATATTATATATACAGTATATATAAAGAGAGATGTAGACAGATAGATTATATATGGATATATATAATTTATTACTAATCACTCAGAGATACTATATATATATCTATGCAGACATCAGATTCTAACTGAAAGAAAGTCAACTGCACAAACATACAGGTACTCAAAATACGTGCAATGCCACATGAAGATTTTCATAGTGTGTGTTTGAAAGAAGTCATCGGAGCTTGACGTACAGCATGCAAAGTCAAAAGTGGTTCCAATCTTACAGTACACTAACCCTTCTGAGGTTTTGAAAATAAGTTTTAATTGGCTTGGCACCTGTGGCTTAAGTGGCTAAGGCGTCATCCACATACACCTGAGCTGGCGGGTTCAAATCCAGCCTGGGCCCACCAAACAACGATGGCTGCAACCAAAAAATAGCCAGGCGTTGTGGTGGGCGCCTGTAGTCCCAGCTATTTGGGAGGCAGAGGCAAGAGAATCGCTCGAGCCCAGGAGTTGGAGGTTACTGTGACCTGTGATGCCATAGCACTCTACCCAGGGTGGCAGCTTGAGGCTCTGTCTCAAAAAAAAAAAAAAAAGAAGAAAGAAAATAACTTTTAATTGACTGTTTTAAAAATGTATTGAATAAAAAGTATTCTCTACTGTAAAGCTCTAACAAAAAGAAAACAATAATGAAAATTAGGGAATCACAGGGAAACGAGAATATGACTAAACTATGTACAAATTTATAAGAGTTGTTTCCAACCAAATCAAATTCACAAGGATCATGCCTGTCCTTTTCATTCTGTTTTTTTGATGTCCCTTTTTGAGCCCTTCAGTTTTTAGGCCTAATTCCTCTGCCCTGGGTGTGGGTCTTTTCCCTCGCTGGTCACCCTCTCTAGTTGTGCCATCTCTTCCTTCTACAGTGGCTTCTATGCAGAGAATGGCAGGTGTGAACGCTGCAGTTCCACTTGCAGAACATGTGAAGAAAATGCCTTCAACTGCCATTCCTGTGAAGGAGACCTTGTCCTGCACCATGGAGTATGCCAGGAGTCCTGTCCCGAGGGGCACGTGGCTGTGGAGGGTGTGTGCAAGAATTGCCCAGAGAGCTGTCAGGAATGCATCCACGAGAAAACATGCAAAGGTACTTGAGAGCCTCCCAACCTCTCTGCTGAGCCAGCTGGGTGGAGCAGAAGGAGGTGTCCAGAGAGCCTGTGGGAGCCTGTCTCCCTCCCTTTCCTGAAATGTATCTGTCCCCATGCTGATCATTGAGGAAATCAAGGGTGAGATACATCATTTTCATTATGGATTCCGCAAGCTAAGACAAACCGGAGCCTTTTGCATCTTTCTTCCACACGTGTACACATACAGAAGGTGTGCCAAGCATTATCCTAGATTCTAGAGATACAAATAAAAGTCCATAATACCTATCTTTTTGAGCACAAAATCTTACAGATATTAAACAATAAAAAAGAAGTAGCTAGAAAATTTCAATTGTTACAAAGAATAAGGAAGAAAAGTTCAGACAACTGTAAAACTGAGATTAGCACTCTGGCTATGAACAGTCTCCCCTCAATCCCTGACTCTAGGAATTATCTCCTAGGAAAATCTGTCTAGTGTCCTCTTTGAAATTAGACAGACTCTGGCTCAGCACCTGTAGCTCTGCGGCTAGGATGCCAGCCACATACACCAGAGCTAGCGAGTTCAAATCCAGCCTAGGCCTGCCAAACAACAATGACAACTACAACCAAAAATTAGCCAGGTGTTGTAGCAGGTGCCTATAGTCCCAACTACTTGGGAGGCTGAGGCAAGAGAATTGCTTAAGCCCAAGAGTTTGAGGTTGCTGTGAGCTGTGACTCCACAGCACTCTAGCTGTGACATAGGATGACATAGTGAGACTCTGTCTCAAAAAATAAAATAAAATAAAATAAAAAAGACAGACTCATTTAACTTTCCTTTCCAAGATACTCTTTGGGTGTGACCTAATGTGTTTTCCAGGATTTCCCCAATTTCCCTCAAATAAGAAAATAAACTCAATGCATTCTTCACACTGATTAGCCATTTATTTATTGTTCTCCCCCATCAATCCATGACAAATTAACTAACCCAACAATTCCTAAAATATTTTTTATATTGAATGAAATATGAGATACTTGATACAATTTTTAAAATCTGTTAATGCTCTTTAGGTTTTCCTAACAATACTGCCACAGTCTTAGCCATCCCTGACTTGCCACAACACTGAAATTTTATGCATCTTCAAAGGAAAGACAAATGCAACACATAAATCCAGGACCATCCAATTAGGTCACAATGTGTGGCCTCCTCCTTTCCAGGGAGGACTTGTTAGAATTGATGCTATGCCCCAGCAGTGTGTGGTTGGGGCAAGTGTACCCTCAGATCAAAAGAACCAAAGTGGTGGAGGACAGACTAGCCCAGTGCAAAAGCAATGAATTCCTCTCTCCTATACCCTGGGGATAACTTGCTGCTTCCTCCTGCCCACAGAATGCATGCCTGGGTTCTTCCTGCACAATGACATGTGCCATCAGTCCTGTCCCAAAGGCTTCTATCAGGACTCACGCCATTGTGTCCTCTGTCATGAAGACTGTCTGGAATGCAGAGGCCCAGAAGCTGATGACTGTGATGTCTGTGCTGATGCTTCCTTGGTCCTCTATACTGGGCTGTGCTTGGATGAGTGTCCATCAGGAACTTATTATGAAGAAAATACTAAGAATTGCAGAGGTAAAGACTTTCAGGATACATGGCCAAGCATGGCATCTCAGGGAACCAAATGAGATGTGTTTCTGCTTAGACAAAACAGGTTTTGGAGATGGCGCAGTTTCAGCCCCAGAGCTGTCATCTCACCTTTTATTGTCCCACTTGAGGAAACATATTTTTTAAAGTGGTTTTAATTAATTTTTTAAATGAATCACTCATAAGGCCAGGTGTGGTGGCTCACACCTGTAATCCCAGCACTCTAAAAGGCCAAGGGGGGTGGATTACTTGAGCTCAGGAGTTCAAGACCAGCCTGAGCAAGAGTGAGACCCCATCTGTACTAAAAATAAAAAAACTAGCCAGGCATGGTGGTACACACATATAGTCCCAGCTACTTGGGAATCTGAGGCTACAGGATCGATAGCTTGACCCCAGGAATTTGAGGTTACTGTGAACTATGATAACACCATGGCACTCTACCTGGAGCAACAGAGTCTCAAAAAAAAAGAAAGAAAGAAAGAAAGAAAGAAAGAAAGAAAGAAAGAAAGAAAGAAAGAAAGAAAGAAAGAAAGAAAGAAAGAATCACTCATAAGCTTTGATCATGTGACTTTTGTTAGTAAGACATCATGTGGACATGTAACCATACCCAGTTTGTTGTGTGAAGTGCAGCAAATCAATATATCAGTGCACTGGGCTGCAGCAGAGAAAGAGGTTCAATCACAAGACAGCCAAACAAGGAGATCAAAGGGAATCTTAAATCTGCCTCCCTGAGGAGTTTGAAATAAGGGATTTTAAGCAGTTAGGATGAGTAGTGGGCCAAGGTGTGGGGATTATAGATTGTTGGAAGAGTGCAGGGTGAGGTCATGGGAGGAGGAGATGGAAAGAGCGCATGATTACACTGATTCAGTTCTTACATGGGGGTCTTCAAACTGGTTGGAATTCAGGCTCTGAAAAACATCTGAAGCAATTCTTAAACAAAAGCCTTATGATTCTAACATGAGAGAGCCTATCTATACGAACAATGGGGATACAAGGTAAGTATTTAGTGCTATACAGCTTAGTAAGCAGCTGAAAGGAGGTGGCTTAAAGTGCAGTCTGATTAGTGTTTAATTATAACTGGTGGAGGAGAATGGAAAACATCATATTTCAGTCCAGAACCTGGCATATAATTCTCGGTAACCCTGTGAGGACAGTTTCAGAAACCTCACATCAGTGACTAAGAACTACTGATCAAAATGAATTCTCAGGTTGGGTGGCTCACACCTATAATCCCGGCACTTTGGGAGGCCAACATGTGAGGATTGCTTGAGGCCAGAAGTTTGAGACCAGACTGGGTAACATAGACTCTTTTTCTACAAAAAACTTTTTAAAAAAAGAATGAAAAAGAATTATTGCATGAAGATTTACAACAGAGAAGATGATCCTTCAAAAGTCATCCAAAATGGGAGATCTTTTTCAAAATGTCAAATCTATGCCGAGGGTGGCAGGTTTGAACCCGACCCTGGCCAAACTGCAACAACAACAAAAAAAATAGCCGGGCATTGTGGCAAGCACCTGTAGTCCCAGCTACTGGGGAGCTGAGGGAAGAGAATCACCTAAGCCCAGGAGTTGGAGGTTGCAGTGAGTTGTGACGCCATGGCACTCTACCAAAGGCAATAAAGTGAGATTCTGTCTCTACAAAAAAAAGAAAAAGTTAAACCATTATAAGTTTATACCATAAGCCAATTGTGCTGCACAGGAATTGCCTGGGGCCCCCATCTCCCTTCATTGCCTGCCCCCATCCAAAGCTCTGCTCCTTCATCCTCCTCATCTTTGCTTCTCCTGCTCCAAGGCCCCATCCCATCTCCCACTCAGCACCTCACTCCCTGCATGTTCAAGAAAGGAACACCTTTGTATACCGTATATACTCGAGTATAAGCCGAGTTTTTTCAGCACAAAATTTGTGCCGAGTTCGGCTTTTTCAGCACAAATTTTGTGCTGAAAAAACTCGGCTTATACTCGAGTATATATGGTACTTTAACTGGACATGAATTATTTGCCTCTTATTATTTATTCGAGAGAAGAAAAATAAAATAAATTGTCTATGACTAGAGGTGTCCTCAGAACACATGACAGAAGCATTCTGGGGGAGGGGCTTTTCCAGAGCTCCAGGATGGAGGCCACTTTTGTGTTTTATATAAAGTGCTATTTAGCATCAGTGCCCCATTTGCTGACTTGTCAAAGCACGTGGGCTTTCAGCTGGACGGCTGTGCCTGCCTGTGGTGGAGGTGGGACTTAGCATGCGAGGCAGGCTGTGGAACCAAGGGTCAGCTTCATGGAGAAGTTCAAAGACTCAGCCAAGGGCTTCAGTGCCATCTTTGTCTTGCTAGTACTAAGGCAGGCACTGAGGTTCCATTCCAGCCTTTCCTGGGTGTTCAATAACCAAAGTCATTTACCATAAAGAGAGCTTTGCAGGTTTCAGAGCCTCAAGAAAGGTATGGGATTTTCAGAGATGTTTGTACTGTCAATTAGAGGATAATTTGGAGTGATCAGAATGGATCCAAAGGCCTTTATTTCTCAGAGGAGACACAGCTTAGAAACTGCTCTGTTCCAGATGCCTCTCCATGTTCACCCAAATCTTGAGATTGAATTAGGTCTTTTATACCTTGTCTCTGGCAATGTAGGTCATCACTGTTTCTCCCGGTACCAGATTCTGCCAGCCTTCCTGTGGACTGGTGGAAAGTGTGAGGGTGTTGCAGGGAGAGACCCTGAGAGAGGTCTCTGTCCTTACCATCTGGGTCTTAAGTTAAGTGACTTATCAGCCTCAATTTCCTGATCTAGTTAAAATGAGATGGCAATAGGAAAAGTAGGAATACTACACGTCTGTTCATCCAGGAAATGCTTACTGCAGGTCTGCTCTGTGCTGTGTGTTCTTCCAGGCCTGCACAACAGCAGGGAATGGTCCAGAAAGAATCCCTGCCTGTGTGGGGCTCACATTCTTTGGGGGGAAGACAGACTCTGAAGACAATTAAGTCAAGAGAAAAAATAAGACAGGGAAGGGAAACTCAGAGATGGGCAGGATGGAGCTGAGTCTTGAGAGATGTCCTGAAAGATATCACTGAAAGAGGGAGGAAGCGAACCATGCACTGCGTATGAGGTCAGACAAGTAAGTTCACGAACTCGTCCTCAAAGAAGTGCTACGTGCCAAGACAGCACGGTAACTGGGAAAATGCCAGGAAGGCTAGGTTAACTATTGTGATGAAAATGTGTCAAATGGTCTGTGAAGCTAGTCTATGATGCCCCATGATCATATCATGTACGCAGCTATGATTTAATTAAAAAAAAAAAAAAGAAGAAGTGCTATGTACCTCATTGCTGAACAGCACCACTGTCACCAGATGGCCACAGGGAGTACTTTGAAGATATTCAGCAATGAGGTTTCTAGCACTTTTTCTAGGATGAGTTCACAAACAAACTTGTCTGGCCTCATGTATCTGGGAGAAGAGAATTCTAAGCAGAGAGAATGGCAACTCCTAAAACTCAGAGGTGGGAGAGTGAGTTGTTTTTTCATTTGTCTAGCAAATATTTATTGAGCACCTATAATAGGCCAGGCCCTCTCGGTGACACTGTGTGTTCAAAAATAACACAAAAGAGGACTTTTTTTTTTTTTTTTTTTTTTTTGCCAATGGCCAATTACATATAATATATAGCAACAATTGCAATGTTAATGAGAAGTGGGGGCATTCTGGAGGCGGTGGGGGACCACAGCAGTCAATAGGCACTATGACAGCTGAAAAGGCCACATGCTGGCATGGACCATGGGACCAAGCTGCTGCGGGATTGCTTGTTACTATTTTGTTGCATTTGAGTAGTTACAGTCAGCCTTTCTAATATATGTGAGGCGTCTGCTGCAGGAAGGTGCTCTCTGGGTATTCCAGACAAAGCAAACAGCTATTTTTTCTCATTTTGCAACAAGAATGCTCCATTCCGGAGCCCAAGGGCTGTCCCTAACTCATGGCCCACACCTTTGGCAGAGAGCCCTAGATCTCTCCAGAAGAAATGTGGAAAGGTGAACACCTTTTCTAGGGGAAGGTGTTCCCTACAGGGGCACCTGGGTCATCCCTCTCTCTCACTGTCTGTATCCTGCCCCCACCACACCCACAGATTGCCACGAGTCCTGCTCTACCTGCTCATCATCGGGGACCTGCACGACTTGCCAGGAAGGCCTGAGGCTGAACAGCCACGGGGACTGCGTGGCTAAGAAGGAGTGCAGCCACTCCGAGTACTGGGATGAGGAGGCTTCTCGCTGCAAGCCCTGTCACACTCAGTGCTTCAGCTGCACAGGGCCCACTAAAGACCAGTGTCACGGTTGTCCAAGGAAGAGCCTTCTTCTCAGTGAGTTCCTTCTCCTCTGAGGAGCGCTGTGCTTTTTCCTCCCTCTGGGAAACCACCTTGCACATGCCAAGTGTCTAGTAGACATTGGGGGTTTTCTTTTTAATTTTTGCTTTGTGTTTGAGAAATTGTTAAGCCTACAGAAAAGGTAAGAGTGTGAGAGTAAAGAACACTTCCATGCCCTAACAGATTACCTGTTGCTAATCTTTGATTCATTTACATTATCATTTGTTTGCCCTTTCTTTCTTTATGTAAAGAAATAACCCACAATAACCCATAATAACCCATAAAAAAAAAATATTTTTTTTAAAGCCATTTGAGGGCAAGTTCCTCAAATCATGGCATACTTCCCACAAGTACGGCAGTACATGTCCACGTCGATACATTGCTTTAATATACCATCCATCTTCACATTTGTCAGTTCCCCTTTACAACAGGTTTCAGTCTAGAGTCAGCTTCCACATCCCTTTAGCCTCCTTTAATCTACAATGTTTCCAAAACTATTTTTATCTTTTATAGCATTAATGCTTTTTTTTTTTTTTTTTTTGAGATAGATTCTCACGCTTTCACCCTGGGTAGAGTGCCCTGGTGTTATAGCTCACTGGAACCTGTTGGGCTCAAGTGCTCCTCTTGCCTCAGCCTCCCGAGTAGCTAAGATTCCAGGCACCCAGTGCATTAATACTTTAGATTAGAATGTAGTCCCTATCTTCCCCCCCCCCCCCCCTTGGATTGGTGTGCAGTTTCTCCATGATTTGGTAAGAGTATGCGTTCTCAGCTAGGGTTCTTCACAGGTGATGCTAGGTCCTCTGAAAATCATAATTGGAGGCATATGATACCCACCCACCTCCCACCCCCACCTCTCATCAGTGATGTTAATGTTGACCAGCTGGTCAAGATTTTCAGTCAGTGTATCCACTGCATACTTACTATTTATTCCCTTGAAAATAAGCAGTCTGTGGGGACACACTTCAAAGAACTTGTAGGCCAGGTGTCTCAGGACCATAATCCTGGCACTCTGGGAGGCCTAGGCAGGAGGATTACTTGAGCTCAGGAGCTCAAGACCAGCCTGAGCAAGAGTGAGATCCCATCTTTGCTAAAAATACAAAAATTAGTCAGGTGTTGTGGAAGGTGCTGAGGCAGGAGGATCACTTGAACTCAGAACTTTGAGGTGGCTGTGAACTAGGCTGGTGCCATAGCACTCTTCCTTGGGCAACAGAGTGAGACTCTGTATTGAAACAATAATAATAAAATAACATGTAGCTCATGTAGCTGTTATGCCCCTCATCAGATTTCCCCCTGAATTAGCATCCAAAGTTGGCCTCTTCCAGCAGATCAAGACTGAAGGTTCTTGCTCATATGAGGCAATGCACTGCAATTTTGAGGGATACCATGTTGAGGCTTGAAATAAGCATGGGAGAAAGAAAGTTAAATGAAACTAAACTCCACTAAAAGAAAAAGCTGTAGGAGGGAGAAGGAAGAGACGGCTATGACAAGTGCTAGCATTTGTCTCCCCGACCAGCAGAATAGGCCTGAGACACCAGATGCTCAAAGTGGAAAGTGCAGCAAGTCTTTCCTCTTCTTTTTAAGCAGGGAAATGAATTCCCCTGCTAAGACACAGGGATGCCTACCTCATAGCACTCCTGATCACTTCACAGTAGAAAAGCCTGGAAGACAGCTGTCTCCTCCATCCATCCATGTTTACCTTACAAATCTCTGTGACTCTCCTTCCCAGTAGCTGGTGCTTTATGAAAACATTTTCTCCAACCACATCTCCTATATTATCCCCCCACCCGATCCTTTCTCTCCCCCACCCCCCAAATACCCAACACGCTGGGACTTTCTTTTCTAATTATCCCTAATCTAGAGCCCTACCAGTAGTCGCCTCACATGCCTTCATACAAAGAGAAAGACATCTCATCCCTGCAAAGTGGTCTTCCCTTAAACAGGCTAGAACTGAGTCATCAGCTCTGGTGAGTGACATGGTGTGCGACATGGCACAGAGCTGTCATCCCCCAAAGTACAGGATTCGTTCAGGCCTGGTCTTCTCACGCTCTCCCCACCCTGCCCCACATCACGGGGGTCAGGCTAGTTATAAACTAGATAACTCTTTGGAGGTTGTGGTAGCTGAATAAAGGTTCCCCCTAGAGATGTCATATCCCAATCCCTAGATCCTGCAGATATATTACCTTGCACAGTAAAAGGGACTTTGGCAGTTATGTTTTAATTAAGGATTTTTGCATAGGGAGATTGTCCTAGATTATCCAGGTAGGCTAAAAGTAATCACGGGGGCCTGATAAGAGAGAGGCGAGGTGAGCTGTGGAAGGTGATGTGAACAGAGGCAGAGGGAAGATACTGTGCTGCTGCCTTTGAAAACAAAGGAGGAGGCCATGAGCCAAGGAATGCAGGTGGGTTCTTGTAGGTAGAAAGGGCCTCTAGAAAGAACAGAGCCCTGTGGACCCATTCTAGACTTCTCAGCCCCAGAACAGTAAGATAATAAGTTTGTGTTGTTTCAAGTCCCCAGGTAGGTGAGAGCAGCTATGGGAAAGTAATACAGAGGGAGGTGTTTTCCCCTTAGAGGCTTGAGGGTTCCCCTAATTAACTGAGAGTACCATCAGCTGAACAGGGGCTCAGACTGTGGTTTCTGTTGTACCAACCACGGTGACTTCTGTTCCTCTTGAATTCCTGAAGGCCTTATGACATTCATCTTAGTTCCCAGGCATATTCAGCAGCCCAGGAGACTCCTGCACACCCCTCGTCCCACCACGCACATAGTGTGGAGAACATAGAGGAGGTGTGGATGTCATGTCCAATGTCCAGACAGACTCTCTTCCTCCCATGACAGACACGACCTGTGTGGAGAACTGCCCAGAGGGCTACTACGCTGATGAGGACAGCCACCGCTGCGTGCCCTGCCACAGCTCGTGCAGGACGTGTGAAGGGAGACACAGTGGGCAGTGCCACTCCTGCCGACCAGGCTGGCTGCAGCTGGGGAGGGAGTGCCTGCGGCAGTGCAGAGAAGGGTAAGTGCTCAACACACATTCCCCCACCAGGGTCCAAAGCCACTCACATTAACCCATTTTGCAGAAGAGGAAACCAAGGCTCAGATCACTTAGACAACCAGATTTGAGTCTCAGTGCTAGTAAGGAGCAAAGGTGAGCCGATTCACAATCAGGAGGAGAAACAGGAGAAGGCAAAGTGAACCAATGAGATAACACAAAGGGCCAGACCGTCAGATCAGACTCACATGATCTCAGGTGGTGACGGTCCTCACTGAGGAATCAAAGGATACCCACAATCGCAAGGCAGATGCAATGCCTCCTTCCGAGAGATGTCCAGGACCATTAATGGAGTTTTCTTTTTCCTTTGGCTTTAGGATTTGTTCTAATTCAAATTTAAAATTTCAGTTCTCACCTGCTTGTATGAAGAGAGCAGGGCATGTGGAACATTGATTTACAAAGGAAACAACTTCAGTTAGCATCTCCATTTATATTATTAATTCTCCAATTTGTCATGTCCCCATAAATCCACAAATTAAGAGGTTTGATATCATAAACAAGCTAGACACACTTGATGTATCTCCTTTTAAAAGCATTTCATAGATAAGGACTCTATTTTTCTGCTAGGAAAAACAGAGTGTTTATTAGAAAGCCTGGTTGCCAGCATATTTGGAAGAGGATTTGAGTGCATCATCCTTTTTTTCCTCCAGGGCATCCCCAGTAAAGAGAAAGGCCTCTTCCTTCCCGGTCAGTAATCCAGGACACCGAGAGCCTCCGGAGATCCCAGACCTGAATAAAGAACTATAACCTTAGACCTTCCCCAGATGCTTTTTCCAAACTTGACACTTCTGCTCAGTCCTAAAGGAATTACTATTTATGTCATTTTATATATATATATATATATATAAAATTATATATATACATATATATATAAAATTATATATATACATACATATATATATAATTATATATATACATATATATATATAATTTTTTTTTTTTTTTTTTGAGACAGAATCTCCATTGCCATGGGTAGAGTACTGTGACAACATAGCTCACAACAATCTCAAACTCTTGGGCTCAAGCGATCTTCTTGCCTCAGCCTCCTGAGTAGCTGGGACTTCAGGCACCAGCCACAATACCTGGCTAGTTTTTCTATTTTTTTACTAGAGACAGGGTCTCACTCTTGATCAGGCTGGTCTTGAACTCCTGAGCTCAAGCTATCCACCCCTCTTGGCCTCCCAAAGTGCTAGGATTACAGGCATGAGCCACTGTACCCGGTCTCTCTCTATATATATAAATTAAATTTTAGGCTGAAGAAAAGGACAGGTAAATTCACACTAAATGAGTACAATGCATACTATCTTGGAGATAGGATACAATTATAACCTTGACTCAAACTGTACAAAAGTAATGTATATAACCAAAACATTTATACCCCCATAACATTCTAAAATAAAGTTTAAAAAAATAAAAAATACATTTATTTATTTTAGAGACAGAGTCTGTCTCTGTCACCCAGGCTGGAGTGCAGTGTCATCATCACAATTCACTGCAACCTTAAACTCCTAGGCCTACGCGATCCTCCTGCCTCAGCCTCCTAAGTAGCTGAGACTATAGGTGCTCACCAGGAAGCTTGAATAATTTTTTAAAAAAATTTTGAAGGGATACATTCATTCATTTCAGTGATGTGCATTTTCTTCCATCTTTATTTAACTCATTCATTCACTCATTTCTTTAACACATGTTTAATGGCAAGCACCTTGTATGTATGAATAAGATGAGTAAGGCAAAGACCTTGATCTTTAGGAGCTTATTCTTCTATGTCTCCTCCTAAGAAAATGGTAAACTTCTGGAGGTAAAACACCTGTTTTTCTTTTTTTAACATATGCTCCTAACACTTAGCACAGAGCCACACACACTAGCAGCTCCTGGAAAACATGAGGCACATATATCAATAAAGAAAAGGCTCTGATACACAGGTGTGGGGCTGGGGCTACCACTACTTTCTCAATAATCACATGTTTAATTTTAGGTGTTACAATTAGTCTCATTTTACAGATGAGGAAGCTGAGGCACAGCGATGTTGAGTGACCAGCCCAAGGTCACACAGCTTGTTAAGTGATATGGCTGGGATTTGAAACCACATGATCTTGTTTCAAAGGTCAAGCTCCTAACTGCCATGCTCTAGTCTTTCTTTTGCAAGTTCAGTAAAGTGAAATAATGTTTAAGAAGTCCCTCGGGGGCTCGGCACCTGTAGCTCAGTGGTTAGAGCACCAGCCACATACACCAAGGCTGGCAGGTTCAAACCCAGCCTGGGCCTGCTAAACAACAATGACAACTGCAACAAAAAAAATAGCTGGGCATTGTGGCAGGCATCTGTACTCTCAGCTACTTGGGAGGCTGAGGCAAGAGAATCGCTTAAGCCCGAGAGTCTGAGGATGCTGTGAGCTGTGATGCCACAGAACTCTACTGAGGACAACATAGTGAGACTCTGTCTCAAAAAAAAAAAAAAAGAAAGAAAGAAAGAAAGAAAAAGAATAGTCATTGGACAGCACCTGTGGCTCAGTGAGTAGGGCACTGGCCCCATATACCAAAGGTGGAGGATTCAAACCCGGCCCTGGCCAAACTGCAGCAAAAAATAGCCAGGCATTGTGGCGGGTGCCTATAGTCCCTGCTGCTCAGGAGGCTGAGGCAAGAGAATCGCCTAAGCCCAAGACCTGGAGGTTGCTGTGAGCTGTGAAGCCAGGGCACTCTAACGAGGGCAATAAAGTGAGACTCTGTCTCTAAAAAAAAGTCACTGAGGTACCATCAGGCATATTTACAGAAACTTAATGAATAGAGATTATAGTTATCATATTTAATCTCTAAAAATCTTTTCAAATTTGCACATATTTTGTAAAGACCAACATCACTCATGTCACCTCCTATTTCAACACTTATTTTTCTTTTTGTTTTTATTATTGTTGGGGATTCATTGAGGGTATAAGAAATCAGGTTACACTGATTGCAATTGTGTCTTGCCCCCAAAAGGTGTGTCACACACCAAGACCCCACTCCCCCACCTTCTCTCTCTTACTTTACCCCACCCACAGTCCTTCATTCTCTCTATTCTCTCCCCTTCCTCCACCCACTACCGTGTCATTAATTGTCATTAATTGTCCTCATATCAAAACTGAATACATAGGATTCATGCTTCTCCATTCTTGTGATGCTTTACTAAGAATAATGTGTTCCACTTCTATCCAGGCTAATACAAAGGTTGTAAAGTCTCCATTTTTTAATGGCTGAATAGTATTCCATGGTGTACATATATCACAGCTTGTTAATCCATTTCTGGGTCAGTGGGCATTTAGGCTGTTTCCACATTTTGGCGATTGTAAATTGAGCTGCAATAAACAGTCTTGTGCAAGTGTCCTAATGATAAAAGGATTTTTTTTCCTTCTGGTAGATGTCCAGTAATGGGATTACAGGATCAAATGGGAGGTCTAGCTTGAGTGCGTTGAGGGTTCTCCATACTTCCTTCCAAAAAGGTGGTATTAGTTTGCAGTCCCACCAACAGTGTAAAAGTGTTTCCTTTTCTCTACATTCACACCAGCATCTGTATCAACACTTATTTTTCAAATTGAGAAATTATAGGACTCACTCAGAGGCACATTTAAAATGCCTTCTATTCCCTAATCCCATTGAACTTGGAGAAGCATATGGAAAATAGGCCATAGTAACTAACTATTATCAAGGTGCTACTATGTGAGATAAACACTAGATCTTTTCACATGTGTCGTCCAATTTAATTTTCACAAATAACAGAGGAGGGATTGTAATACCCCAATTTACAGACAAAAATACTGAGAATCATTAGATTCACTAGTATTATTGGTAATGAACCCAACGGAAAAGAGGCTAAAGTCATCCAGATTGTAAATGAACCCTGTCTTACTATCCACGTTTTTTCCACCACACTCAATTTAGGTGCAAAGCTCAGCATTACATCATTGCTTTTCCCCTTGGTTCCAGATACTATGCAGAAAACTCCACCAGCCAGTGTGAGAGGTGTGATTGGAGCTGCAAGGCGTGCCGGGGCCCGCAGCCCACAGACTGCCTGTCTTGTGATACCTATTTCTTCCTGCTCTACTCCAAGGGAGAGTGTTATCGCACCTGCCCAGATCACTACTACGCAGACCAAAACACGCAAACCTGCGAGAGATGCCATCCAACTTGTGATAAATGCAAAGGTGAGGGTTCGTCTACTGCTTTGCATGTGTAAATATAAAAATGAAATAGTTTTCGGCTTTGCCCCTTTTTCCCTTCTCATCACCTTTGGTGCCTCCTCTTGCTTCCCAACCTCCTCTTCAGTCCTCGCCAGCACCAGCAGCCTCTGCTCACTTGTAGCTTTTGTATCCTCCCTCCGACCTGGGCTGCCCCTCCTACACCCTGCTGCCCCATCGGGTCCCCCCTCCTTCAAGGCCCAGACATAGGCATCATCTCCCCCAGGACGTGTTCATTTCCATCTGTTGGAGCTGTCAAGGGAAATTCATTTATTGTTATTACTTCAATAACTTCACATTTCTGCCTGAAACTCTCCCAAGCTTGGTTGCTTTTTTCCAGATCCTAGTTGTCTGTTCCAGGGAGCAGACAAAATCAATGGTGATGAGCCTGCCAGCCAGCTCTGGGCCCAGGATCATACCTGGAAGTTACCCTTGATTCTTTCCTTTCCCTCTCCTCCTGCCCAACCCGCCTACCTCCAGCAAAGCTAAACTTCAATGCCTGTTTATCTTCTTTCCTAAATATTTTTCTAATTATAGCTTTCTCCATGCTCATTATCCTCATTTTCTGTTTTCAGAATCTATTATCATACCAGCAGGTCACCCCAGCTCTGGTCCCCAGCCTCTCCCTACCCCCATCATTCCTTACTCTAATGCCAGAGTGATCATCTTAAAACTCAAATTAACTCAGTTTGCTCCACATCTTACCATAACAGTTGATCAAAATGATTTCTCAACATTTAAAAAAGAAATACTCCCATAATATTTTAATTGTTAGAACTTACTAGAAAAATATGAATAGCTGCTAGGGAGCATTCCTGTTTTTTCAAAATTATCATGGTTATTTTTAGTCCTACTTTTGTATACATTTTATAACCAGTCAAGTTTCATTTTTAAAAATTCCTTTGGATACTGATTGGCATTGCAGTGAATTTATTTTGGAGGAGAATCCATCCTTATGATGCTGAATCATCACATTTATAAATATGGCATATTTCTTTATTCTATGCATTTGGGTTTTTTATTATTTATTTATTTTTGTTTTATTTTATTTTATTTATTTATTTATTTATTTTTGAGATAGAGTCTCACTATGTTGCCCTCAGTAGAGTGCTATGGCATCACAGCTCACGGCAACCTGGGGGTCTTGGGCTTAAGTGATTCTCTTGCCCCAGCCTCCCAAGTAGCTGAGACTACAGGCACCTGCCACAACACACAGCTATTTTTTGGTTGTAGTTGTCATTGTTGTTTGGCAGGCCTGGGCTGGATTCAAATCCGCCAGCTCTGGTGTATGTGGCCGGCGCTCCAGCTGCTGAGTCATATTCTATGCATTTGGTTATTGCCCTTAGCAAACTCTCAGTAAATAATTACCCTATTGAAAGATGATTAAAAATTTTAACTTTCATCTTAAAGATTCTCTGTCCATGTGTTCTAGAATCTAGAACCACTTAGAATTATCCAGAACCACTTAGCAGCCACCAAATATACCACAATGTTTGTTTCCTCTTCCTGAAGAACAGCACTCTAGGGAATTCTCAAAGACCCAGCATGGATATCATCTCTTCTCTGAGGCCTCTCTCAGCCTTCCCTTATTTTTTTCCTATTTCTTGATTCTGTAATACAGTTTCATCACAGTACATTTAAGATTATGTTTCAATTAAACAAACCCACCTCTCTCACCCACTGGGCATCCGTCAAGCAAGGGAAAGGATTATACTACTTTCAGTTCATATCCCTTGTTCCTAGTCCAGAATGTAACACAGAATAAGTGCTTATTAAGTGTTTGTTGCATGAATGAATGAATGGGAAACAAATTCTAACGTCGTTGCAAATTGGAAAATATTCAGCTATCAGATCATCAAATATTACTTCTCCCCCCTTCCCTCCAATCTCTTTTTCTGGACTTCCTATTCAATGCAATGTCAATTTTTTTTTTTTTTCAGATTAATATGAGGGTACAAATTATTAGGGTATTTTGTTTGTGATAGTTATTATAGTTCAAGTTGTAGTTAAACCTTCACGCAGGAAGTGCATCATAAGACCTTACGTTGTGCCCATTAGGTGAGAGCTTACCAATCTCCCTCCTCCTCTCTCCCCACTTTTCCTTCCTCCTCCCGCCAACTTGAAGTTAATTGTGTTTTTCTCTTGTGTAGGTGTGTAGTTGTTCATCTACTGGTTTCATATTAGTATTGAGTACATTGGATACTTGCTTTTCCATTCTTGTGACACTTTGCTAAGAAAAATGTTCTTTAACTCCATCCAGGTTAATACAAAAGAGGTAAAGTCGCTACATTTTTAATGGCTGAATAGTATTCCATGGTCTACTTATACCACAGTTTCTGCCATATACATAGACCATGGAATACTATTCAGCATAGTATATAGTACTATTATATAATGTATAGTACTATTCTGAATAGTACTATACTATGGTATTCCATGTAGATCATGGAATACTATTCATTCTTGAGTTGATGGGCACTTGGATTGATTCCATATCTTGGCGGTGAATTGAGGTACAATAAATATTCTAGTATAAATGTCCTTAAAATCAAAAGGAAGGTCTACTAACTTAGAGGTTCTTGATCAGTCCCCTGTGCCTCCTACCTACTCTTATGTTTTTACCTCTTTGTATGATTTATACCAGGGTAATGTTTTAGCACTCTATCCCATTTCCCTAATCTGTTCTCTGTGGTTAGTATAAAGTTCAGCCCATCTATTCTTTTTGTTTTTAAATGACTATAATTTTTATTTTTAGGATTTCTAATTGTTACGTTTTCATATCCATCTAATTTTAATTTCATATCTTCATTTGTGTTTCACAATTTAATTTTTATGGATATTTTCATTTATTTGTGAGTATCAAACATACTGAATTTAAAGACTTTGGAAAATTTTCTACAAAATTAATATTATCAGAAATAAATTTATGTCATAATTGTTTTGTTTTGTTTGTGATAGAATCTCACTCTGTATCCCTGGGTAGAATGCCATGGTATCATCATGGCAGCAAACTCCTGGGTTCAAGCCGTCTTCCTGCCCTAGCCTCCCAAGTAGCTAGGACTACAACTACCTGCCACAATGCCTGGCTAGTTGTTTTATTTTTAGTAGAGATGGGATCTCACTCTTCTTCAGGCTGATCTTGAACTCCTGAGCTCAGGCAATCCACCTGCCTTGGCCTCCCAGAGTTCTAGGATAACGGGTGTGAGCCACCTCGCCTGGCCTTATATTCTAATTGTTGATTGTGTCTGTCATCTTTCTTAGCATTCATTTTTGCAATACAAGTCTTAAGCTCCTTGTGAATGGGAGATTTTGGTTTTGGTTCTTTATTCCTCTCTCTTCCTTTATCCTTGCTTTACAGTCTAGAAGGTGTTTGTTTGTTTGTTTGTTTTGAGACAGAGTCTCAAACTGTGGACCTGGGTAGAGCACTGTGGTGTCACAGCTCACAGCAACCTCAAACTCTTGGGCTTAAGCGATTCTCTTGCCTCAGCCTCCCAAATAGCTGGGACTACAGGTGCCTGCCACAATATCTGACTATGTTTTATTGTAGTTGTCATTGTTTTAGCTGGCCCAGGCTGGGTTTGAACCCTCTAGCCTCCATGTATGTGTCTGGTGCCCTACCCACTGAGCTATGGGCGCCATCGAAGTCTAAAAGTTTTTCAATTAACTCTACCCATGCCTCCAACCTAAACCTCAGTCCAAAAGCAAAATGCTTCAGTGTTCATGGAGGTGATCTTGATAACAGCACGATTCCATGGACAATTAATTTGCAGTTCAGGCGTGTCTATGAAGGCAGAGGCCCGGTCTACCTCCTTTAAGCTCTAAAGTAAGATTTTGATATCATATGAAATACTTTTAGTTCCCATTATGGTAGAAAAGATGAACTCACAGCCACCATGGCTTATTCCTAGACCTAGAGCAAAGTATGTGGGTGGCTTGAACTTAACTCCAATTTTGCGTTTTTATGTTCTTTCTGGTCCATCTTACTTTTGAGCCCACCTATCTCTTTATTTTTTCTCTCTCTGCTTATATTTATTCTACCATTCCAGCATATTTGGAGTGAGTGGGGTTATGTCAGAACCTGAATTCATGTATGATTTTTTATATGTATATATGCTACTAATGGATAATCAGTTTCTTAGAAGATTATTGCTGGGCATGGTGGCTCATGCCTGTAATCTTAGCACTCTAAGATTGCTTGAGGCCAGGAGTTTGAGACTAGATTGGGAAACAAAGAAAGACCCTGAGTCTACAAACAAATAGAAAAACTAACTGAGCGTGTTGGTATACTTGTAGTCCTAGCTACTTGGGAGGCTGAGGCAGGAGGATCTCTTGAGCCCAGGAGTCTAAGGTTGCAATGAGCTATGATGATGCCACTGCACTCTAACCCAGGCAATAAAGCAAGACCCTGTCTCAAAATGAAGATGAAGAAGAGAATTATGCCCTAAATTATAGCCCAGCCTCTTTCTGCTAATCCATATACCTGGGGGAGGATGTATTTAAGATGTTTTTCTGGTAGGGGGCACATATACTTAAGACTTGGATAAAACAAGCAAAGGCCTACTTAATAGAGCCTGCTTTTAATCTCATTTCCTTGTTCTTCCAAAATAATTCCTGTTGAGGTAGTTGGTTGACTACATAGAAATGCCAAGGATTGGAGAAAATAAAATGAGAAATCAACTATCTCGGCACCCTTGCTGCCTAGCCATTAAGCTGAACTTCCCAAGCAGCATCTTCATGACACAGTATTTGAAAATAACTCCTTCCCAAGTGCTCCCTAAGTACATGTGAATACAGCTGTCTCCAGGTTGAAAGTGGCTTCCATTATCACCTATGTCTTGGTAGCCCCAAATCAACTTTCTCTTTCCCGGATGGTTTTCCTGAATTCAGTTCCATACATCCAACTGCTGATTAAATATCTCTAAGTGGATGCTCAACAGACACCCCAAATACCTCACACATTCCCAAACCACATTTTCTGATGCTCCTGTCTTGCAGAATGGCTCCACCACTCTTCCAGTTGCCTAAGACAATGACCTGGACCTGGCCTTCTGCTTCTCCCTCTATCTCAACACCCCCATTCAACTGGCCCAAAGTCCTGCCAAATCCATCCCTTAAATATCTCCTAATTCTACTTCCCCTCCCTTGGTCTTCTAGTGCTACTGTCCCCAACCCCCAGGCAGCCAACCTATATTGGGCAGTGGCCTGTTAGGAACCAGGCCACACAGTAGGAAGTGAGTAAAGCTACATCTATATTTACAGCTGCTCTTCATTGCTGGCATCACCTCCTGAGCTCTGCCTCCTGCCAGAGCAGGGATTCTCATAGGAGCATGAACCCTATGGTAAACTGCACATGTGAGGGATCTGGGTTGCCCACGCTCTTTATGAGAACCTAATTCTCCCCCCAAGCCTCCAGTTCATGGAAGCCCCTGGTCCTTGGAAAAAAATTGTCTTCCATGAAACCAGTCCCTGCTGCCAGAAAGGTTGGGGACTGCTGCTGTAGTGTCACTGCCTCACTTCACCCTCTTACTATTTGTTGCCTGAATTATTTATGCATTATCTAACTGGTCTCCTTACCTCCAGTATCAGCCACTCTGTAATTAATCAGTCCTCCATATGCTCTCAGATTGCTCTTTTTACACAACAAATATTATAATGACACTCCTCTACTAAAAGACAAATCTCTATTGATTTTAGAATAGAATCTTAATTTAGGATCTTTGCATATGAGGCTCTTCATAAAGGGACTCCCCTCATATTCAGCCTTATCTCTCACCACCTCCTTTCTAATCCAGGCATAATTAGTTACAGGAAACCTGAGCCCTCTCTCCCTCTCTCCAGAATACATTCTACAATTTGCTCTGTCTGGTTACTTCTTTCTGGTCCATTAGAGTCAGCATTTCCTTTGGAAAGCCTCTCCTTTCCCCTCCATCCTCTGCTCCCTCAGAACACTCTGTGTGCATCCACTTATTTATGGCCTAGACAATGTTCATACAACGTGAACGAGACAGTCATAGTCCCTGCAGCCCACATTAATTTAATTTATTTAATTGTTACTTAATCAGCACTGTCCATTAAAATATAATTTAAAATTTCTTAGTAGTCACATTAAAAAATAAAAAGGAGGGCAGTGCCTATGGCTCAGTGGGTAGGGTGCCGGCCCCATATATCGAGGGTGGTGGGTCAAACCTGACCCCAGCCAAATTGCAACAAAAACAAATAGCTGGGTATTGAGGTGGGCACCTGTAGTCCCAGCTACTGGGGAGGCTGAGGCAAGAGAATTTCCTAAGCCCAGGAGTTGGAGGTGGCTGTGAGCTGTGTGATGCCATGGCACCCTACTGAGGGTAATAAAGTGAGACTCTGTCTCAACAAAAAATAATAATAATAATAATAATAAATAGATAAAAATAAAAAGGGGGCAGCGCCTAGTGGGTAGGGTGTCAGCCCCATATACCGAGGGTGATGGCTTCAAACCTGGCCTGGCCATCTAAAAAAATTAAAAAATGAAAATAAGCACACATCTAACAGTTTAAGGTTGTGTTTGGGAAAGGGAGTGAACAGAATAAAATTATTAGAATATTAATTAATTAATTAAAATTAAAAGGTATAATGAATTTTAGTAGTGTATTTTGTTAATATTTGAACATGTAATAAACATAAAAATTATTGAGCTATTTTACATATTTTTGTACTACCAATGTTTATTTTACATTTGCAGTACAACCCAAGTGGGACTAATCACATTTGAAGTGCTCAGTAGCCACGTGTGGCTGTGGCCACTGGGCTGGAAGGCACAGTACAGTCTAGAGTATTGGTTTCAAACTGTATTTTGGCAGTGGCCACCTTCTGCTCACGGGATCTTATGCAGAATCCTACAGGCAGAGCTGGGAGCAGAGGAGCCATCTCAGAGCCCCATCCAATGTCACTCTCTTTGTCCCTTGGTGTCATTTTCAGGTCATCCTGAAGGCAACTCCAGGAAAACTCTGCCCTACCTTGGTTACTAGTCTGCGCCCATTCACAACTGACTCCACCCTATGAGAGAATTAGGCTCCCAAAAAAACCGCATTAAGTGATCATTAATATGTATCCTCTTTTTTTATTCCAGAGACACATATGGTTGTGCTCAAAACAGCTAATCAGAAAAAGATAATAGGCCAGGGGTGATGGGTCACACCCATAATCCCAGAAGCCCAGGTGGGAGCATCTCTTAAGCTCAGGAGTTCAACTAAAAATAGAAAAATTGGCTGGGCATTGTGGTAGGTGCCTAAAGTCCCAGCTACTTGAGAGGCTGAAGCAGAAGGACCACTTGAACCTAAGAGGTTGAGGTTGTGAGCTAGGCTGACAACAGGCTCAAATTAAAAAAATTGATAATATATACATGAATTAGTTAACAAATGAGAAAACATTGAATTGAGGGCGGGATGGGAGTGACTGAAGTTGATATTGTCATTGGCCATGTCATGGCAAATACTGGCTTTCTGTAAGGTTTTCTTGAAAAGCTGGAGGTATCTCTGACACCGCCCTTACTGGATATATAGGACTTTCATTATTCCAACTAGGGTTGCCAGAAAAAGTACTGTATTTTGACTTGTTAAATTTGACTCCCTAATTCCAACCCACTTGTTTTGTGCCATGGGGCACTTGTTTTATAATTAAGACCCGGCAACCATCATTAGGTAAGTTAATGTTTCTTAACATCAGCCAATCAAAAAAGGACAATACCAAGATTTTGTGGAGATTAAAGAAATGATGAGGGATGCTGTAAGAACAGTTTGAAAAACTATCCATTTCTTTAACTGGGTTTGATATTTCCTTAGTGAGCCAAGAATCATGCTTTTGAACATTCCCAGTATCCAGATTTCATCAACTTGTATGTCTGGGAGGGTTTAGTAAATCTTGAAGCTGTCCTGAGTATTTGTGCCTCCTCCTCCTGTATTCTTTTTCTTTTCTTTTTCCTTTTGTCTTTTTTTTTTTTTTTTTTTTCCAATTTTGGCCGAGGTTGGATTCAAACCCACCACCCTTGGTATATGGGGCTGGTGGGGAAAAGAATCATCCTGTATTCCTCTTAAACCTGACAACTTGCCCAGGTGGTGTCTCCTGTCCACATCCCTTGCCATCCTTTCTTCACCATACTATACGTTTCCTTTGTTGGTTAGTGAATCTTGGTGCTATCGTCCAGTTTTGCAACACAGGGTTTACAAAATTGGGGGATAGGTTTTCTCTTGGGATATAAACTGGGTAGGAAAATGGGTGACTTGCTTACTTCTTAAAACATTAGCTGTTATAGTAAGATATGAGGATGGTTGGAAGAATCAGGAAAAATATAGTGAGAATTTAGCAACTAAACTGCTAAATGAATATATTTCATTCATTTTTTACTGCTCAGTCATTTTAGGATGTTAAAAAGAAAAATACTTAAAAGCACTGGCGATGGGCCAGGGTGGGGAAACATGCCACACTCAGTTCTAAGGTGTACCTTTATATGCAACTGGAGCCTCCATAATTAGCTCATTCCTTGGCTTAAATTAACTTTTTATTTGACCTCCTTATAAAATTGTTTGAAATCAAAATCCAGGCTGAATAACTAAAGCCTCCTAACTCTCCCAAGCTGCTTCTCTCTGTGTGGAATGACAATGCTCAGGAAGAGACCCCAGGAGTAGCTCTGCATTTGTTGAATTCATCCCACTGGGGTTAGTCTGAGGGAAGGCAGACGGTGAGCTGTTCTGAATTGTAAGGAAATGCAAAAATGCCTGTCTTTTTTGTCCTGAGGTTCCTAACAATCCTTAGAAGCAATAATAGATATAGGGTGTTTAACTTTAAAATAAGAGAAAGTGTTCTAGAAATTAACAAACTGCCTTTTGCAAAAGATTCTGGGTACCCGAAGTCTGCAGGTTTTTCAATAAATCAAGGTAGGACATGTAAATGATGCCACTCATTTGTCACCCAAAGCTGACAGGTAATTCCATTGGAGATTGCCCGGGATCTGGGCCTCAGCAAGATTGTCTGTCACTGGTCTTCTAGAAAATATAATCAAATTTAAGGTATGAATTTTGTGACCTAAACTGTCAGTTCCCCCCATTCTCCTAGCCTCTGCTGACCACCATGCTAGTCCTTACGTCTATGAGTTCAATTGTTTAGATTACACACGTAAGTGAGGTTGTGTGTCTAATTTCTCTTCATTAAAAAATAAAAACAGACTTAGCACCTGTAGCTCAAGCGTTTAAGGCACCAGCCACATACACCAGAGCTAACAAGTTTGAATCCAGCTGGAGCCTGCCAAACAACAATCACAAATACAACCAAAAAATAGCCGGGCATTGTGGCAGGCACCTGTAGTCACAGCTACTTGGGAGGCTGAGGCAAGAGAATCGCTTAAGCCCAGGAGTTAGAGGTTGCTGTGAGCTGTGATGCCACAGCACTGTACCCAGGGTGACAGCTTGAGGCTCTGTCTCAAAAAAAAAAATAATAAATAAATAAAAATAAATAAAAAAACAGCTTATTTTTTGAACATTGACATAGACATCTAAGCTGTATTTTAGAAAAATGTAAAATGGGAAAAGGAAAGAATGAAGGAGAATATTGATCCTTCCATCAGAGACTACAATTATGTTCCAGAACATATAAGAAATTCTGTATGAAGCCAGAACTTAGTATAAAAATAAAGTGGTTTTGAATTTATATCACTGCAGGCAGCCCCCAACCTAAGAAGCAGTTGGATAAAAAAAAAGTTTATTTCCTAAGGCATTGTTCAGAGCTCAGAATTTATTTTTCCATAGAAACAACCTTATGAATGATGGGGCTCACAGCTCAGCCAGGAGAAGTCAATTTAGCTACAGTGTGAATGTATGGTTCTATTTCAAATTTAACTAACCACCCTTTACAGTGTTGTTCTGATCAGGAGACCTATGTCAAGTTCCAACTCGCAACACCAGACACATTTTATGCCCATTTCTCTTATGCTACTGATTTAAAATTCTCAGCAAAAATGCCAAGGCCTTCCTAACAGAATGAACTAGGTAGAGTTCAGGTCTTCTGTCTGCAAACTCTTCTCAGAAGCTGTCTGTTGCTATCTGCATAGAAGGAAACCTTTGGGTCAGTCATTCTTGGGGTGTCTAGATTAGGAGAGAGGAATATCACCCCCAGAGGACACAGACTGGAGACTGAAACCTCCTCTGTTTGGTGGTTCATGTGTTAAGGCAGAGAGTCTGATAGAAAGAGCATTGGACTGTGAGTCAGGAAACCTGAATTTCAATTCCGACTCAACCATTACCTATGTTGTAACCTTGGATGGGCAACACTGAATATCTGGGTCTTAGTTTTTATTTATTTAAAAAAACAATAAATAAATAGAATGTCAAGTTTCTGAAGAGCGCTTATAGATTTCAAGGGAATTTCAAAGGAACCTATCACCACCACCACCCCCCAAATTAAGAATTATTAAACAAAATAATCTGCCAAGTCCTTTTAGCCCTGGCATTGTAACATCCAACTCTAGTGCTATTTCTCAATTAAAGACTGCCTATTTATGATTTGCTCTCCAAGTGAATACTGGAAACCTCCAAATCAGCTGATATTATCCTTCACACTTGTTAAACAATAATCAGAATGATAAATAAAGGTTGCATAAACTTTCTCAACGATTTCTTATCCTCTGAAAATCTTTTCTCTTGCTGTAATAAGAGATCTGTCATCTCCAAATTCTTAATCTCCAGACTGAGTCTGCATAGATTGGACTAATAGGATAATTTCCAGGTCTTCACTTTGTCTCATAGATGGTTCTCTTTCCATATCCTCAACCAATTCACCCTTCTGCTTCAGTTTATTTGACATATTCCTTGCTCCTAAATGTCCTGGAACTAGGACAGAGGTTCAAATTGAAGGTCAATTTTGTAATTTTGAATCATTTTTTTCTCTTTCTCAGGAAAGGATGCATTGAGTTGTTTGTCCTGTGTGTGGAATTACCACCTCATAGGAGGAATCTGTGTCTCAGACTGTTTCCCAGGGTCATACAGAGTTGGAGAGGTACTGGGCAGGGTAGGGTGTGGTGGGGTATTATGCCTTCTACCCTCTCTAGAGAGGAACATGTTTCTCCGTGTCATTCTGGGCAGTCAAAAAGTCCTGTAGTTTATGTTTAATGTTTTAGAATCCTCCACCCTTGCATCATGGAATAATGGTGTTATACAACTGGAGTCTTAATTTTAATCAAAAGGACTTAGCAGATCTAAAATAAATAATGGGGAAGTTAGGTACTGGGGGGACTCAGAATGAGGAGGTCCTACCTTTGTTGTTCATGCCTACAGAAGTTTCAGTCTTCATTAGAATGTTATGTCAGAAATAAAAACTACCAGCCGGGCATGGTGGCTCATGCCTGTAATCCCAGCAGTCTGGGAAGCTTGAGCTCAGGAGTTTGAGACTAGCAAGAGAGAGACTCCATCTCTACTAAAAATAGAAAAATGAGCCAGGCCTCATGGTGGGCACCTGTAGTCTCAGCTACTCAGGATGCAGAAGGATCGTTTCAACCCAGGGGTTTGAGGTTGTTGTGAGGTAAGCTGATGCCAGCACTCTCTATCATGGGCAACAGAGTCAGACTCGCTCTCAGAAGAAAAAAAAAGTAAAGGGAAAAAGAAATACTATCTTCTCTTATCCCTCTACATCTAAACAGAAACATATGACTAATGTAGAAACAGCTGAAGTTAATTTTTCATTGACTCTACCCCTTCACAGCATCTTAAGGATTCAGGCTGGGCATAGTGGCTCACACCTGTAATCCCAGCACTTTAGGAGGCTGAGGTAGGAGGATCACTTAAGGCTAGGGGTTTGTAACCAGCCTGGACAACATAGCAAGAAACCCCATCTCTACAAAAAAAGAAAATGTTATCCAGGCCTGGTGGTGCATGCCTGTAATCCCAGCTAATTCGGAAGATGGGAGGATCACTTAAGCCCAGGAGTTTGAAGTTGCTGTGAGCTATGATCAGGTCACTGCACCCCAGGCTGAGTGATAGAATGAGACACTGTGAAAGAAAAGAAAGAGGGAAAGGAGAAAGGAAAGGAAGAAAAAGAAAGAAACAGGTGGCGCCTGTGGCTCAAAGGAGTAGGGTACTGGCTCCATCTGCTGGAGGTGGCAGGTTCAAACCCAGCCCCGGCCAAAAACTGCAAAAAAAGAAAAAAAGAAAGAAAGAAAAGAAAAGAGAAAGAAACTAAGCAAAAATGAGACCCCCATCTCGACTAAAATAGAAAAACTGAGGCAAGAGAGTCACTTGAGCCCAAGAGTTGGAGGTTGCTGTGAGGTATAACATACAGCACTCTACCCGGGCAACGAGAAAAGAAAAGAGACGGGGAAGGGAAAGGGAAGGACGAAAGAGAGAGAGAGAGAGGGGAAGGGAGGAAGGGAGGGAAAGAAGGAAGGAGGAAGGATAAGGGGGAGAGAGGGATTAGATTGATTCATTTGCATGCTTAGAAGATGCTTTTTTATTATTGTTTGGGATTCACTGAGGGCAAACTAATTAGGTTACACTGATTGCATTTGTTAGATGAAGTTCCTCTTAGAATTGTGTCCTGCCCCCAAGAGGCGTGCCACACACCGTGACTACCATCCCTCCCTCCCGTCTCCCCACTCCCTCGTTCCCCTGCCCCTCTTGTATTAGCTTATCTACTGCTGAAGCCATACATTTTATAAGTCCACTAATTTCTTGATTGTGTTCTCAAACTTTAGAAAATAAATCTCTCCATGATGAAATTAACACAAACCAGCATATTCACATATGAACTTTTAATTTTTTTGTTTTTTTATTGTTTTTGAGACAGAGTCTCTCTATGTTGCCCTTGGGAGAGTGCCATGGCGTCACTGCTCACAGCAATCTCCAACCCCTGGGCTCAAGTGATCCTCTTGTCTCAGCCTCCGAGTAGCTGGAATTATAGGTGCCCACCACACGCCCCACTATTTTTTGAGAAGGGGTCTTGCTCTTCTTAGGCTGTTCTCGAACTCCTGAGCGCAAGCAATCCACCTTCCTCTGTCTCCCAGAGTGCTAGGATTACAGGCGTGAGCCACTGCGCCTGGCTCTATGAACTCTTTTTAAATTCTGACAACAGCCCCCATTACACTTTGAAGAAACCGAGGTCACACGATTATGTCCTTATGTCTGGGTGGGGGGAGATTACACGAGCAGTAACAAAACTGAGACTGAACCTGGGATTGGATAAGATAATAGCTGAGAAGCAGGATTCGATGAGATAGTAACAGCTGAGAAAACACCTTAACAGCACCTGAAATACACCAAGGGACTCAGCAAAGGCAATTTCCATTCCTCTTCCTTTTCTATTATACTATACTTCCAAAGTTACAGAAATAAAGTAGGAAGGTGTCTTCCCTAACTCATGTGTCCAGCACCAGTGGAGAAGCAACTTGTCAGGAGGAAGCCACTTTCTTCTCATCTCTCGTCCCAATGAGATTCAGTTGCTTTAGCTACACAGTCACAGCTTATTCTGGGGCCGAGTCACAGGAATCCAGTACTAACCAGAGGCCAAGCAGGTACCATGACTGAGAGAAGAGCATTGGGTCAAAGAAAACTGCAGCTCAGGCTTGAAGGAAACTGATCCCGATGTGTGGGTGACGTAACAGCAAGTGCTGGGGATTGTATCAAATAAGAGGGCAGAACTAGGGGGTGGCCGCCACTCCACTCTGCCTGTGATGTGGCCACGTGGGAGTGATGAATCTAGTGGTGACAGGTCTTCTGGTTTTCAAAGAGAAATTAGGAACTGATTTACATGTGACATATCCCACGTTTAAAGTGTGGGAAATGAATACAAAATGGTTTAAAGTGTGAAAATCAATGTAGTGTGGGCCAGACAAAACTAGTTTTTGACCTGAGCTGTCCTTCAGCACATAAGCTGCCAGTTTGCAACCCAAACTACTATTTCAAACTATCCTAGGAGCCTATTCTCCCACTGTGGGCACTAACAGATCTCAGAGGTCAGGGTCCAGCCATGGTCCCATCCAATGGCAAACAGCTAGTTTTATTTATTTATATATATTTCTTTCTTTTCTTTTCTTTTTTTAAGAGACAGAGTCTCACCTTGTCTCCCTTGGTAGAGAACCATGGAGTCACAGCTCACAGCAACCTCCAGATCTTGGGCTTAGGCCATTCCCTTGCTGCAGCCTCCAGAGTAGCTGGGACTACAGGCACCCACCACAACGCCCGGCTATTTTTTGTTGCAGTTTGGCCTGGGACGGGTTCGAACCTGCCACACTCAGTATATGGGGCCAACGCCCTACCCACTGAGCCACAGGTGCCACCCAGCTAGTTCTGTCTTTACCCAGTGCAGTGGAGATGGGCCCAAAGCACACCATCTTTCTGCTGCTCCCTACACACCTCCTTCCTTATGGAGACAAGATGGGATGCCCATCTGGGAACTTCAGAGCCTTGTTAATCTCTCTGTACTCTAAGGGAACCTCTGATTATTCTTAACAGGGAGAGAAATTCCACTGTGAAAAATGCCATGACAGCTGCATGGAATGCAAGGGACCTGGCAGCAAGAACTGCACCAATTGCCCTGCCAACCTGCGGCTGCACTGGGATGACGGCCGCTGCCTACACTGCTGCAACGCCTCCGGTCCCACCCAGGCCCAGGACTGCTGTGACTGCCAGGACACCACAGGTGAGTAGATATTATCAATCCCATTTTACAGATGAGGAGACTGAAGCTCAAAGGGTTTGATTGCCATGTCCAAGTTCACACTAATATCAAAAGTCTCAATGGAATTTAGATCCTCCCATTGCGTTCAACATGAGAGCTCAATTGGAGTTATAATTGTATCTTTGTAAGTTTTTTTTTTTATTATTATTCTTTCCTCCTAAGAATAAAAGGGAAAGAATAAACTATCAAGGAAGTTGATGCTAATGCTATCTTGAAGAGTCGATCTGTGGAAGTCAGCTCAAACCTAGGCTTCCCAGTAGAGATTTAGAGCATTTTAGAAACTTTGAGACTACGAAACAAAACCTCTATTTCCAAGTCCCAGTCCATACACGTGGGTGAGCTCTCTGTTCTCATCAGCCACAAACTTATGTAGATCCAGAATGAAGTGATTCCTTGTCAAAAGAAAACATAAATTCTGAAAATATACTCTCTAGGCCAGAAGCAGATCACTCCCTTGGAGTCCAGATGTACCCTGGCCTGACAAAAAGAAATGTCATATTTATGGGAATCTGTCCCAGGTAAAAAATACCCCAGATCCATAACTGCTGCCAGCCATTTCTTTTCCATTTTTGCTCAGCCTTTCCTATTTGGTTTTGCACATCATCTTCCCACGTACTAATTATTTTCTTCTTTCATTTCCCTGTCCCATCAGCAGCTGGTTTTCCCAGCTCTTCATATGTGTCCACCTTCAGTGTCTGACTGTCTAATATCCATGCTGTGTCACCTGAGGATAATAACCCTTACTACACCAATGCCTTGTTTTTGAAATCCTGTATCAACTAAGAACTATTTAGTCTGCTTTCCTGCTCCCTCTGGGGCTCTTAAGCCAACTGGGATGACTCTGCAAAAATCCTAACACTCTTGATCACCTGATCCTTCTTTACTGATATACTGTGCTCCTTCAAAGAAGCAAGAGCTCAAAGGCTGAGCCTGACTCTGCAGACCAATCTGGAGAATAGTAAGTGAAGACAATTGCATATGACACCCTACTAATTGAAATAACTCCATGGCAGCACCTGTAGCTCAGCAGCTAGGGCACCAGCCACATAAACCAAAGCTGGTGGGTTCAAATCCAGCCTAGGCCTGCCAGACAATGACAACTACAATGAAAAAATAGCTGGGCATTGTGGAGGACTCCTGTCATCCTATAGCTATTTGGGTGGCTGAGGCAAGAGAATCACTTGAGCCCAGGAGTTTGAGGTTGCTGTGAGCTGTGACGCGATGGCACTCTGCTGAGGGTGATATACTGAGATTTCTGTCTAAAAAAAAAAAAAAGAAAGAAAGAAAGAAAGAAAGAAAGAAAGAAAGAAAGAAAGAAACAACTCCAAGAGATCTTTTATTGATTCTATGCTTCCAGACAGTATTTATCTCAAAGTACCACTCACACATTCCTTACCAATCCCTCTAGTGCTATTATTTCCCCCAAGGAAAAATGTTGTGCTAATATTGCTGATGATGAATGGAATAATGATAGCGCAGTTACTTTAGGAGATGAAATTCTGTTTGATGAGTGAAATCACATGAGAATGGAAGTTATGATAAAATAGAAAACTTGTTTAGCATTAGCAAAAATGAGGGAGAAATACATAGTGGCAATGAATGAGATCTAATTGGTCATTATTTATATGCAAAAATCATTACACAGGGCAGCAAAATTATATTTATTAACCATGTCTATGGAATATATCTAGACTCTCATAAAAGTATCCTTTGGACAAGGTAGATCCAAGTGGTTCAACAAATATTTAGAGGGCCAGGCGTGGTGGCTCACTCCTATAATCCTAGCACTCTGGGAGGCCAAAGCAGTTGAACTGCCTGAGCTCAGAGGTTCAAGACCAGCCTGAGCAAAAGTGAGACTTTGTCCCTAAAAATAACCAGGGGTGGGCAGAGGGTGGCGGGTTTAAACCCAGCCCCGGCCAAAAAACTGCAAAAAAAAAAAAAAAAAAATCTGGGGGTTATGGTGGTCACCTGTAGTCCCAGCCACTTGGGAGGCTGCAGCAGGAAGATCACTTGAGCCCAGGAGTTTAAGCTTTCTGTTAGCTGTGATACCATGGCACTCTATCAAGGGTGACTGAGTAAGACACTGTTTTATATATATATATAATCGATTGTGTGCAACTTCAAAAGGGCTAAAGTCTAGTGACATTGAAATGAGGTTCACAGAACAGTACACAATGATGAAAGTTGAAGCAATAAAACACCAACGAACTGAAATGTAAACAAACATTCATACTCTTAGGATGTGACTATGTATTTCATTTTATTTTGTTTTGTAATGTTTCCTGGGTCATCTTCAGACAGCTTCCTTTTATATCTTAAATTTTGTTTCAATTACTAGGGTGCCATCACTCCTTACTCACTATTCTCCACATTGGTCTGCAGAGTCAGGCCCAGCCTTTGAGCTCTTGTTTCTTTGAAGGGGACAGTACATCAGTAAAAATGGATCAGGTGATCAAGAGTGTTAGGATTTTTGCAGAGTCATCACAGTTGGCTCAGGAGCCTCAGAGGGAACAGGAAAGCAGACCAAAAAAGTTTAGCTTCATCACACACAGACCAGGACTATTGTGGGGATATACACTGCAATTTTGTGAAGTAGTGTGCCTTCTAAGAACATCAGAGACAGTGACTCTACCATTTCAGATTGAAAAAAAATAAAGGTAAAGTTCTTTACAGCAGAAATCAATTTTCCCTCATTCCATTTCTTCACTCCTACTTCTTCTCTCTCCCCTCTTCCAACAGACGAATGTATCCTTCAAACAAGCGAGGTTGGGCCTGCAGCTGAGCGCGCCAAGACGGGTCTGCTCATCACCTCCTCCATCATGCTGGTGCTTCTGCTTGGGGCAGCCGTGCTGGTCTGGAGAAAATCTCGGGGCAGAGCTCAGGCAGCAGAAAAGTCTGGCTATGAAAAGCTGGCTGATCCCAACAAGTCTTATTCCTCCTATATGAGCAGCTATCAAGAGAGCACCAGCTTTGAAGAGGATCAGGTGATCGAGTACAGGGACAGGGACTACGATGAGGATGATGAGGATGACATCGTCTACATGGGCCAAGATGGAACCGTCTACCGGAAATTTAAGTATGGGCTGCTGAATGATGAAGAGGAAGATGAGCTGGAATACGATGACGAGAGTTACTCGTTCCAATAAATGGATGACGTCCCCCTCCCATTGCACTCACGGGCACCTCTGTGAGCATCACACACCAGGCTGAGGTGTGAGTGTTAGTATTTATCTTTTTAACCAAGAGTCCAAGAAAAATATGTAAGAAATATTTTGTTGTTCTTTGGCTAGATTCAATGTACACCTTCTGTTCAATCATAATTAAGGAGCAAAAATAAAATTTGGAGGCATTTTCCTCAAAACAATATGTCAAGACCCAAAATGCAAGAAGTAAAAATCAGTAAGATTTGTATGAACTTTTTTTGTGATCAAAACAAAACAAAACAAAACAAAACAAAAAAGGCACAATAAATCAATAGAAATTCTGTTTCCAAACTGCATCATGGCAGCATCTGCTGCCTTCTGGTGTTCTGATTTTTCTTTAACGAATTTTAGGGATAAGGGGGGTATGAGAGAGCTGTTGGTTTGGGGGGCTTTTTCCTCCCCCTTTAGTTGTCTTTAGGTAGAGATTTGCCTTGTAGTGTAGTGGCCAAGAAAAGAGAGTTCTTCTTACATGACTCCAGAGCACCTCAGGTGAGCACCCAACTCTGCTGAGGCTGCTCAGCACCCATATAGAGTGGAGGAAAGAAAAGACAAGCAGAATCACAGCTGAGGAAACATGAGTTCACTGGGCTCTGGTTCCTCTGCATTAATCCAAAGTCACCACGATTCTAAGGGCAGAGCAAGCTCAGGCAGGAGACAGGTAAGAGCAAGCCCATCAAACAATAAACCACCAAGTTTCCAAGAATTGCACCTCCTGATTCTTTTTCTAAGAACTTCTCTGCTAGGAAATATCACCTGAGATACCAAGTACTAAAAGAAAAATGGCAGCCTTAACCTAACATAAAATGGGATAAAATGACCAAAACCTTTTTCTGTTTTAAAAGAAAACTCTAGCGAATACACCAGAATAGCTTTCTTTCATCAACAGTTCATCACAAAACTGTGTATCTTTCATAGAAAAAGCTGGAAACTACCACGGGGGAAAAAAATATCCCAAAGTTCTGCTCATCAGTTTTAATCTGGCTGCCAACCAGCCTTGCAACACTCCTTATCACTGTGATTTTAGTTTAGACCTCCTACACTGCCCTTTTTCTACTCCCCTGCTAAATGTGCAATGGGACTCATGCACCTGGGGACAGTTTTTCTGCAGCTAGAAATACAGAGAAAGGAGAACTTGATATGCAAAATTATGCAAGTGGGATCTTGCCTTGTCAAAGCCTAAGTTATAGGTAGTGCTAGGAGTGGAACCCCAAAAAGTAAAATGATGATATTTTCAGGTGGTGATGGTGATAATCAAAATAAAATTCATTACACATTAGCTTCATTACACATTCATTACACATTAGCTCATTACAGGTACTGAGCTAAATAATTCCTTTAAGAATTCACCCCACTGACCCACTTAATACTTACCATCATCTATGAGGTTGTCATCATTATTACCCTGCTTTTGTAGGATATCTGAGGCTTTCGAAGAGGTTAAGTAACTTAGCCCAAGGTCATGAAAAGCTAATCAATATTCAAGGAAAAAGAATAACCCTAAAAAATAAAAATAAGATAAATTAAAACTAAATAAAATTAAACAAAATGACCCTATTGCAAGTCTTATTATCTTTGCTACACTGACATAAGCTGGGGAAATTAGCATCCTAAATATAATATAACAAAGTCATGCCTATTATTTTATTCTATCATATCGATACTTGTAACACTGACATAGGAAATCTCCATGAAGAACTCTTCAGTTTACTGAAGGCTTGTATTTCTTTAGAAAAAATTCCCTAAAGCTGAGATTGTCCATCTGTGGAAAAAGCCAGATAGGAAATACTTTAAGCTTTGTGGACTAAAGGGTCTCTGTCAAAATTACTCAGATCTGCTTGCTTTCTTTTTAATTTGTTTTTCCAAAATATTAGGAGAGTGCAAATGTTTCTGGTTACATGGATTGCTTTTGAAATGCTTGAGTCACAGGTATAAGCGTGACCATCACCCAAACTGTGTTCATTGTACCTGTTAGGGAGCTTTTCAGTCACTCCTGTCCTGCTTCCCTTAGCTCTGCTTTTGTAGCATGAAGCCAGCTGGTACTTAATGCATGGGTGAATTGTGTTCCAATAAAACTTTAAGGACACTCAAATATGAATTTCAGATAATTTTCACATATCATAAAATTTTATTCTTCTGATCTTTTTCCAACCACTTAAAAATATGAAGACTACTCTTAGTCATGGTAGTATTTTTTCATTTTTGAGACAGAGTCTCACTTTGTCACCAAGGGTGACAAAGCATCACAGCTCACAGCAACCTCCAACTCTTGGGCTTAAGCAATTCTCTTGCCTCAGCCTCCCGAGTAGCTGGGACTACAGGCACCCACCACAATGCCTACTTTTTGTTGCAATTCTCATTGCTGTTTTAGCAGGCCAGGGCCAGGTTCAAACCCACCACCCTTGGTATATGGGGCTGACACCCTGCCCACTAAGCCACAGGCACCGCTCTCTTGGCAGTATTAAAACAGGTGGCAGACCAGATTTGGCCAAAAGGCTGTAATTTGCTGACTTTGTCTTTAAAAATCCTTCAGAGAACATGTGTATTCCAAACACATATGCTATATTATCAGAAATGTTCATCATTTAAAATATTTTTTAGAAGTTATATCCAAATTGGCTAACCAGAGAGAGCCCTTTTATTTTCATTTTTGTTTTTTTTTATTCAAAAGGTCTCATTATGTTGCCCAAGCTGGTCTCAAACTCCTGGCCTCAAGCAATCCTCCCACCTCAGCCTCCCAAAGTGCTGGGATTGCAGGCATGAGGCACCATACCCAACTTGATCATTCAAAATTACCTCTTCAAAATCTATTTGAAACCCTGATAGTTTCCTTCACAATTCTTAAAAATATATAAGAATATATGTAAGATAGCTATCATATCAATAGAAGAATTTCTGATCCCTTATAAATAAAGAGTGAGCTTACAGACACAAGTAGTTTTGTTTATACTGTGTTATTCACCTTCCTTGATAATTCTAAAGCTCTAGCAGACTGAATTTGACCTTTCTTTCTGTAGCCTGGAAATCGTTTTCTAAGGAAAAAAAAAAAACAAAAAACAAAAAACTGTGTTCATGATATACAGTTAGAGGTGGAATGAGGTTGAGTTGACCTTGAATATTAAGAAAAGCTGTGTTGTTACTCTATGTGACCTGCAATGAAAAGGAGGCTCGGGCTGGGTATTGGTGAGATCTGACATCTTCTCTTCTTTGTTTTTAGTCATGCCACATTACTCTCAGACTGCTTTTGAGTACTATGGTAACAACTATCTAAATAGATAAATATGTGGTTGGAAAACAAAGTCGCATTTGGTCTTCTGTTTGCAAATAAATTGCAAATATTAAGAGAATCCATATAGAATGGAAATATACCAAGGGACTAAATAAAAGCTTGGAAGGTTCTGGTTCCTAGGAAGTAATTTTTAAATTGAAAATAAAATTAAAACAAGACCAGATAATGGTGTGGAGGTTTTATTATTAAAGAACCATTTCTGGGTATTTTTATGTGTATTATTTATGCTTTACCACGTAAGAGACGTGAAACAATAAAAGAGTGTGTTTTTTTACTTTTTATCAGTCTACATCCAATGAGTACACTAATCTTATCAAGTATGAGTTTTTTTCCTCCTAAAAATCAATTCGATCTATTAGCCTTATCACCACTGCCTCATCAGGCCCTCAGTCTTTCTCATCTGGGCCATTGATACTTACTCCTGAACTTTTGCTAAATTTCAATTTCTTTTTATCCTCATTTAAAGGATTATCAGATTGTTCATTCCAGGCTCCCCCTCACCTGCACTGATTATGGCATTCAAAATTTTGCAACATATGGCCACTGCCTCTTTGTCTGGATTTATTGCCCCAATTTCCTGGCCACACCTTATTTCCCAGCTTCCTCATTATCCTCCAGTAATACTGAATGGCTTCTAGGCTGTCCAGGAAAACATCTGCCATCTCAGGTCCCTGGGTGCATAGTGTTTACTCTGCTTGGAATACAATTCTCCCACCTTAACCAGCTGTAAAATTTCTGACTACCCTTTAAAATCATGTTTCCTGACAACATCTGTTGGGAGGTCTTCCCTGACTTTCTTGGAGAAGATTAATCACTTTCTCATATCTTTGCTACCTAGATACTCTATGCATATGGTTTCTTGCATCGCCTCGTGATATAATTACTTATTAAATGTCTGTATCAACTAAAACTGAATACCCCTTGAGGCAACTACTGTTTCCTTTCTAGAACGCAGCATAGTGCCCCAGCACCTGCTAAGCCATCAAGAAATACAGAATTGAATTTTAGGAAGATAAGACTCAGTTATATGAAACAATTAGATGTGACATAGGCACTTATTGCATATGCAGTACATTTCTGTTTGGTCCTGAGTGGATGGTAAGGAGGTGTCCATTATGTATGAGTTAACCGCAAATTAGCACATGAAGGGATTGTTCATTAGAAAGATGATTTGTGGGCAGGGCAAGGTGGCTCATGCCTGTAATCCTAAGCCTCTAGGAGGCAAAGGCAGGTGGATTGCCTGAGCTCAGGAGCTTGAGACCAGCCTGAGCAAAAGCAAGACCCCATCTCTACTAAAAATAGAAAAAAAACTAGCCGGACATTGTGGCAGGTGCCTGTAGTCCCAGCTACTCGGGAGGCTGAGGCAGGAGGATTGCCTGAGCCCAAGAGTTTGAGGTTGCTGTGAGCTATGACACCAGGATGTTCTTTTTGAGAAAGTAAAGAGAATGGCAAGGATATTCTTTCAAGAAAGCACTGGAGTTGCTAAGTCATTGACACGACTTTCATGATAATAATTATAATAATAAATCACCAAGTATTTAAGAATCTACCATGTGCCAGGCACAGTTCCAGTTACTGGGAAAACAATAGCAAGTGGGATCCATTGGACCTTGGACCTCAGAGAACTTGCAATCTAATTAGGGAGGAAAAAAGCACTGTAAATAATAACCACCATTTTATCTGGGCCAGATATGATCTTAGGCACTTCACACCTCACAGCACAAGTGCTCTATGTTAGGTAGCCTGATACTTCTTTACAAACGATGGAGAAATGCTTAGTGATAAGACTCAGCTTGCTCTAAGTGTTTGCAAATGGTCAAACTGGGATTTGAATCTAGAACTTTCTGGTCTATAGTCCACCATGGGGCCATTAAGCAAGGCATAATAAACCTGGACTTTGTCAGTAATCCTTGACCCCCACTTTGGAATCAATTGTAGCTATGTGGAATTTGCTGTAGCACTGGGTCACCAGGAGGCTATGCCAAGGAGGCAGTTCAAGGAGCCTGCTGCCCACGTGCACAGCCTCACTCAGAGGCACAGAGTTAAGACCTAGAGCCATAGAGTTAGGGGTCATTGAAGAAAAAACATAAATTTAGGTAACTGTGAACATTAACTACATTTCAATCCATTAAAAAAAAAGTATTAATGAGAGGTTCTACCCTATAAAAAGAAAGGAATCTGAAGAATTTTGAATTTCTAAATGTGGATTCAGAAGTGGCACTAAATGAGGATAAAAGACTTAGAAATACTAACGATAAAGACTTTAGGTACTCAATATATACTTCCGAGATTTATTTTAAATTTATTTAAAAAAATTTTTTTAAGCACCTGGGCTCAATGGCTCATGCCTGTACTCCTAGAGCTCTGGGAGGCCAAGATGGGTGGATTGCTTGAGCTCACAAATTGGAGACCAGCCTAAGTAAGAGTGAGACTTTGGCCTGGCAGTGTGGTGGCTCACACGTATAATCCCAGAACTAGGGGAGGCTGAGGTTGGAGAATTACTTGAGCTCAGGAGTTTAAGGCTTGTCTGAGCAAGAGTGAGATCCCGACTCATGAAAAAAATTGAAAAACCCAGCCAAGTGCTGTGGCGAGTGTCTGTAATCCCAGCAGCTTCACAGGCTGAGACAGCAGGATGCCCACAGCCTGAGTCTGAGGTTGCATTGAGTTACAATGCTCAGAAAATGGGGTAGAATTTTGTCTCAACAACAACAACAAAAAAGAGTGAGAGTCTGTCTCTACCAAAAATAGAAAAACTAGCTGGTTGTTGGGGTGGATGCCTATAGTCCCAAGTACTCGGGAGGCTGAGGCAAGAGGATCACTTGAGCCCACAAGTTTGAAATTGCTGTGAGCTAGGCTGGCACCAGGGCACACACTACCTTGCAGCAACAGAGTGAGACTGTGTCTCAAAAAAAAAAAAAAAAAAAATTTTTTTTTTTTTTAAGAGTTTCAGTTACTCTACATACTTTTGACATTGGAATAGATCTTCCAAGATCTGTTGAGAGTTACCAAAGTCTCCTTTAGAATTCAGGAAAAAACAAACTGCTCAGTGTATTACCTACCTGAAGAACCAAGATTAGACACCATCAACTGAAATGCATAGTAGTCTTCATTTCACACCCATATGTAGGAGCACAAATTGACAGCATTTCAAAAAGAAATATAAGAATTCTAATAATGCATGTTTGCTTGGCCAGATTTTAAATCTAACTTGTTCACTGCCTACCAACAAGATAAAATAATCTGGTTCAGCACTCTGAGAATAAATAAATGATATTAAGATTGGAAAATGTATTTGGAGTTTCACTTTTAAAGCCATTGATATCTACCTCACATGGTTCTTAAAAATGGGCCCAGAACAAAAACAAAACAAAAACGACAACAAAAATAAAATAAAATAAATAAAATAAAATAAAGGTAAAGAAAGATAAGACAGGGATCAAATCTGTTTTGGTTATCTCTGTGGCCCTGTGCCCAGGTACAGGTCAATATTTGGAACACAGGTAAATTATTTGTTGACTGATTACAGAAATGAAAATGAATACATATGTGTGCCTTCTGAGCTAAGAATAGAAGCCAGAACGAGGCCCCACGGCCACACTTAGTTATAAGGAATGCTGGAAAGCAACCATCTGGCAAAGAGTAAAGAGATTACCATAATAACCTTAAAACAATCGTGACTCGCCTTCTTGTTTATTATCAAGGAAAAGGAGAGGAGGGAGAGGTTGCTAGGTGGACTGACAAGAATGCCAGTCTCTCTAACAAAAGTGTTTACTAAGAATGACATCCTAGCTGGATGGCCCCTGTGGCTCAAAGGAGTAGAGTGCTGGCCCCATATGCCAGAGGTGGCAGGTTCAAACCCAGCCCCGGCCAAAAACTGCAAAAAAAAAAAAAACAACCCTAGTTTTCTAGGCAAATATTATAAGGCTCATTAAATGAGGCAAACATATGTTTGTAAAAGACAGAATTATAAATTATACAAGATCAGGACAAGGTTGAGGTCGGGAGGATTACCATCCCTCTGATTAAGTTATTAATTTTTTTTTTAGTTTTTTTTTTATTAAATCATAGCTGTGTACATTAATGCGATCATGGGGCACCATACACTGGTTTTATAGACCATTTGACACATTTTCATCACACTGGTTAACATAGACTTCCTGGCATTTTCTTAGT
>CAUYPK010009502.1:0-33224 GCA_963574355.1 Loris lydekkerianus
AAATCTATAAATGTAATTCAGCACATAAACAAATTAAAAAACAAAGACCATATGATTCTCTCAATCGATCCAGAAAAAGCTTTTGATAATATCCAGCATCCCTTCATGAACAGAACACTTACGAAAATTGGTACAGAAGGGACATTTCTTAAACTGATAGAGGCCATCTACAGCAAACCCACAGACAATATCATATTGAATGGAGTTAAATTGGAATCATTTCTGGAATCAGGAACCAGACAAGGCTGCCCATTGTCTCCATTGCTTTTTAACATTGTAATGGAAGTTTTAGCCACCACAATTAGGGAAGAAAAGGAGATCAAGGGTATACATATATGGTCAGAAGAGATCAAACTTTCGCTTTTTGCAGATGATATAATTGTATATCTGGAAAACACTAGGGACTGTACTACAAAACTAGAAGTGATCAAGGAATATAGCAGCATCTCAGGTTACAAAATCAACATTCATAAATTGGTAGCCTTTATATATACCAACAGTAGTCAAGTTGAAAAAACAGTTAAGGACTCTATCCTATTCACAGTAGTATCAAAGAAGATGAAATATTTGGGAATTTATCTAACAAAGGACGTGAAAGATCTCTATAAAGAGAACTATGAAACTCTAAGAAAAGAAATAGCTGAAAATGTTAACAAATGGAAAAACATACCATGCTCATGGGTGGGAAGAATCAACATTGTTAAAATGCCCATACTACCCAAAGCAATATATAATTTCAACGCAATCCCTATTAAAGCTCCACTGTCATTCATACTTTAAAGATCTTGAGTACAATATTTTAATTTAAAACTATTTCTTCACAGTTCTAGAAGCTGAGACCCCGAGATCATGGTGCCAGCAGGGTCGATTTCTGGTGAGGTCTTTCCTTAGTGTGTGGATCCCTGTCCTCTTGTGTTTTCACACGGCCTTGTATCTGTGTGCATACGTCTGGTGTCTCTTTTCCTTCTTATAAGGACACTCGTCCTATTAAATTAGGGCCCCAACTTGATGACCTCGCTTAACCTTAAAGACCCCTTCTTCAAATCTGTTCACATTAGTTCCTAGGGCTTTAAGATATGCGTTTTGGAAGAATAAAATTCAGTCCATAACAATTATGAAAAAAATTGCTATTAACTATTTTGTGTATTTTTGAAGAACCCTTTCCATTTTTCTTAAATAAGTAGCTGGAAGCAGAATTGCTGTGTTAGAAGTGAGGTTTGATTTTATAGCAGCAGTCCCGGTGCTTTACAGAGTGACCATATCATTTCTAAACAGTCATGAGAATGAATACAAATTTTAGATGCCATTACATGAAAATATTTAGTAAGCAAGGTTTTTCTAAAATATTCTAGTGAGCGTATAATGTTATACTTTTACTGTATTACTTCACATTTTTTTAATGATTTATGAGTTCCTTCTATGCTTATTTACATTTCTATATCTTCTTCAAAGTGTCATAATTTATTGCCATTTTATCAAGTTGTTTATCTTCTTTTTACTCTGTTGTAATCATTCTTTCTATATTCTAACTACAATTCTAAACTATATATACATAGTTCAATATACTATGCAACTTCAATTCGTATATCTAAATGTTAAAAAAAACAATAAATTTTACACATGTATCCTATTGGTTTGCTTTCTAAAATATTACATAATAAATGAATCTTACAGATTCACAGCAAAGTAGAGCCCTGGTATGTCAATTTAAAGGATCACCTCAGAAGTGATGTCTGATTGGAACACACTGCCCAGAATTATCCTAAAAACAGGAGAGAAAGAGGATTCTCTCAAATCCCTAGGTCATTAATAACTAATACTTAAATACAAGGAAACCGCACTTTGTATTTCTATTTCTAAAAAGCTGGCAAAATAAAACATACAGAGAGAAAATCAGTGTGGTGAGTACTTTTATATAGAAAAAAAGGAGTTACATTGGTGTTCACAGTGTGAAAAGTTGTACTTTTATGTTTTGTTTCCTTTATGTGTTATATTTCAATAGAACTATTATAAGAATTAAATTAAAAAGGGAACAAATAAAAAGAAACACTGATTGATCAGACTCACTGAGAAGGTAGAATGGAAAAGTTGTTTCAGCTAAAGTGAAAGATTTGGTTTTGAATGGAAGGAGAGATTTGGAATGTAATTACCTGTTTCTATCAGGACACCTTTAGTTTCTTATCACAGAAATGCAATCCAGCTAGCAGAATCACAACACAAATTTTTTGGCTCACTCCCTGAAACCTACAGGGAGTTCCGTGTTCTGGTTCTCTTATTTGTCAGGCATTCCAACTCTGCTTTTAGAAATGTGTCCGTCCTTCCTGCATCTCAGCCTTTGTTGTTTGTGGTCTCTTTCTATCTTTAATCTTTTCTCACAAGGTAGAAAAGATGAATTTTGAAAATCTCAGATAGACATGATTCTTATAATAACTAATTAATAACTAATTTTATAGGAGAAATGTTAATACATAACAGAGCCTACGGATTCCATTAAAAAAATATTTTCACTCATTTGAGCTCCATGTAACCCATATGACCCACATGAAGCACAGGGAATTATAAGAAGAGATATAGACAAATATATGGTAATACAATTTTCATCTACCTGGTGTTCTTAATCTGACCCCTATTTTATCAACCAACCTTGTCAAAATCCCTGAGGGTCACTTATGTTCCCTCATCCTCTTCATTCCATGTGATCTGGCCTGTGCCCTCACCAGACCTGGTAGGCACATTATGACTCAATTAGTCAACGTCTCTTGGTAGACACGGCCAAAGAGATGTTTTATTGTTTATTTCTTTATTTGATTCTTCTACTTTTCTTTCATTCTCCTAAATTAAAAAAAACAAAAAACAAAAAAAAAAAACACTTCATAGATACTTCCTCCTATTTGTCATAACGCCTTTGTAACCACTCTCAGTTCTTAGAGCATCTGCCTGTGGTTAAAGGCAAATGATAATTATTCTTGTTATTCTGTCATATTGCTGTTTTGATGTCTTATCAGGTGATACCATCTGTTTGGATTTACTTTAAACTTGGTATTATTTAGAGTAACTCTAATTTTGCCTTAAAATCTAGGTCAGTCTTGTTCTCATGAATACAGATAAGCAAAGAGCTTCTGGAACACTGTGGCACATCTTCAACATTTCACACATGCATACACACAAACACCACACCACTCTACTGGAATTCCTTTTTTTTTTTTTTTTTTTTTTTTCTTAAGACCAGAAGTCTCACTATGTTGCCTTTGGTACGCTGTGGTGTCACAGCTCACAGCAACCTCCAACTCTTGGGCTTATGTGATTCTCTTGCCTCAGACTCCCAAGTAGCTGGGACTACAGGCACCTGCCACAAGGCCCCACTATTTTTTTGGTTGTAATTGTCATTGTTGTTTGGTAGGCCCGGGCTGAGTTGGAACATGCCAGCTCCGGTGTATGTGGCTGGCGCCCTAGCCACTGATCTACAGGTGCCGAGCCATGGTATTACCTTTTTGTCTATCTCTCTTTTTCGTACATACCTTACTTTAAACAAAGGTCTTTACATTTCTGAGCCAAGATCCTGGAGAAGGTCCTCAATTGCCACAGGAAGACAGGGAGGTAGAACACTGATTGCTTAACAGTCCTAACTACGCCTAAAAACTAGAAAGCTCAGTCATCAATTGATAGAATAGTCAACAGACCTGCGAGAGAGTGTTTGACATCAATTGTTCCTAACAGGTGCAGTTAGTTACTCCGAGCCTCTAATTCCCAGGTCCTAATATAGTTTATAATGTTACAGCTTCCTTTATTAATACTCACTATCCTAAATGGAAAGGACAAGGCAGATAATTGGGTTGACCAGAGGGCTAGATTAGAGAACAATGCAGTGAGGATGTCTCCGAAAGAAACATCATTTAAAACCAGCACATTGAGTGTCGTCTTGCTTAGAGAGAAAAGCTAATCCTGCAAGAAAGGGTGAAGGAAAAAGAGGTAGACTGGAAATATTAATAAAGTAAAAAGTCTTGTGGAAGAAATACAAGGAAAGGAAAAAGCTAGAGTCTTCCATTTTCATGTACTGTGGAATTTTTGAAACATGCATGAATGCCATCTTCACCCTTATTTTACTCCATCTCTGTTTATAAATATGACACTGGATTCTTCACATGCCACTAAACTGAGCCTGCTTCTTAAAGGTCACTCACAACTTCAAACTGATAAATCTAAATGCTTTGTCGTCCTGGGTAGAATCATAGCTCCCAGCAGCCTCAAACTCCTGGGCTGAAGCAATTCTCTTGACTCACCCTCTCCGGTAGCTGGGACTACAGGTGCCCACTACAATGCCTGGTTATTTTTAGGGGTGGGAGGGATCTTGTTCTAGCTCAGGCTGGTCTCCAACTCCTGAGCTCAGGTGATACGCCCACCTCAGCCACCCAGGATTACAGGCATGGGCCGCAGCACGCGGCCCCCAAATGTCTTTCAAAATTCTTCATCATTCTTACTGCAGCAAATGTCAGGATTACTTATTTCTTTAAAAATTGTCTCTATTTTGTCATGATTGGTTTGCCAAAGGAAATTAGCTCCACACAAGTCTCAAGGTTAGCTTAGATAACTTAAGCGGAAAATTAGGATCATTTATGTTTTTATTGTTACATTACGTTTAAAAAATGACCTTTAAATTATATATATTTTGAAGGTATCCATAAATACCTAAGTAATTTAATAATTGGTAACTATATATAAAATTTGTGTTAAGATTACTAAAATTTTGGGACAGGTGTGGCATTTCACATCTTCATAATCCCTGCACTTTGGAATTTAGAGGCAGAGTGATCACTTGAAGGCCAAGACTTTAAGACCAGCCTAGGCAATACAGTGTGATCCTCTCTCTACAAAATATGAATACACATGGTGGTGTTCATTTGTAATCCTAAAATAAAAAAAAAGGCTGAGGCAGAAGGAAGGCTTGAACCCAGGGGTTTAAGTCTTCACTGAATTAGTGTGACATTGCACTCCAGCTTAGCAGCTGACAGAACAAGACCATGTATGTCTCTAAAAACCAAGAAAATATTTTAAGTTTTAACTTTGTATTTCATTATAATATTTTAATAATAGTGATATAACAAAACTTTATATAAATTATAGGAAGTAGATTTCTTTGTTCTTGATGATAAAAATTGTACTCTATGAGAAACAGGGAAAAATATTTTACTATTGCTAAAGTCTCTGCAAAGCTATTGAAAGTTCATTTAATCCATGTTGGAAAATATTAATGCAATTTTAAAATACCAATTCCAATTTATGTTTCAATTTATTTATCAATTTCTCAAGTGTATCTAATGTGAATAAAAGAAAAGCACCTTTGGATAAAAGAAATCATGGTCTTGTTGTCTGAGACAGCCAAGGACGTAATCAGCTACTCACAGTCAGAGTGATTTTTTTCTAGAGAATTCTGAAAACTCTATTTAAGTTCAGAACTATCATTAACTTGAGGCCTGTTTGATAAAATGAAAATATGTCATAATTTACAGAATTATAGCATGAATCAAGCATATTCAGAATGTATCCAAGACCACTACTTCAATTTACTTTTCTAAATATAGTTAAAATCTGTGCAACTACGTTTTTCTCTCATCATCCCTGAATGTAATGAGTATTGCACACAATTTCTCATTTCATAAAGTACTATAATTCTTACCCAAGGATATTGTAAGCCTGAAATTTTAAATTTTTTTTTTACTCCAAATCCTAATTAGCTTTACATAACTAAACTATCACTACTTAGATTCAATCTTGTCTTAAAACAGAAAGTGGCAAAACAAAACAAAAACACAAGCAATATTACTGAAATTATACTAGCATTATATGTAATCTGGTGTTCACAAACAGGCAATTGTTATTTTTTGTATTATCAAAGACATCAGTACCTGGCTTTATACAACATACTAAGAGACAAAACTTTCAGAACTTTAAAATGTTTTTCTAAAGAGTTACCAACCATAATGTGAAAAAGAAAATAAGCCTCATATGTGCCTATAGCAATTTCCCAAATTGCTGTCATTTTAACTCTCATATATACAAACATATAATGGAATGGATTTTTGACGTAAATTTTTAGAAAGTTTGTGATTTCAAATTTTTTTAAAAGGAAGTTTAAATACTCTACATTTCTATAGCTGGTGTGTAGAAATAGTAAAGCAATATATTAGTTAGATTATTTTAGGTTTCAACTAACAAAAAATGTTCAAGGAGATGATTTACTAAGGAAAAATAAATATCTCACTTCAAAAGAAGTCTGTTTCTTTTCATCTCTCTGGTCTTTCATACCACGTGTTCCCTTATTCTCAGGGTTGTTCACCTCAAAATCTAAAGGCAGCTTTCATTCTAACTACCACGGTAGACATAATAGCTTTCAGCAAAATATAAAGTCTCCCTTCTGGAATATATTTTTTGTTATAATTATTATTAGCATTCTAGAATTTTTTGAACTCAAAATTTAACAAACAATGCAACTGAAATTCATAAACATCAAGGTTTACATTGCACACATTTTTACTTCATCGTGCTACATTTTTTTGACCATGTATTTAAAACTCTCACATTTGAAAGAACAATCAAGTGTTTAAATGCTTTTTGTGATATAATGAAGAGTAGACATAAATGGGAATAGTAATCATCCTTTAATATGGGATGTTTGAGAATTCTTTCAGTTCTTTGAAACTTTGAGCACATGAGAAATTAGACATTATGGGTCTAGGTTCTTTGAATAAAAGGAAATAAGTGGGGGAATTAGACCGTTGAATCTATTTCCCCGCAAGTAGAGAAACCCATTTCTAATAAGCCCTTCAGTGTAATGTCGACTCATTCCCCATGGGAGGAAGTTTCTTCTTTTTCTGTGTGGAATGCAGATTCTAATCTAGTCATTCTCACCAAGAAAATGTGCTCTTCCTAGTTGACCTTAATTGCACTACCCTAAATTTCTTTCCATTATTCCTAATGGCGCTTTCTTGATAAACACTATGGTAATGCTTATTGTCTGAAGTTTTTTGTATAAATCTTTTTATCCTTTTATTTGTGCAAAAAATAGAATTATAGAGTAATTCTACATGTATTCTTATTTATTCCATATTTATTCTATTGTGAACATATTCATTTTATTAAGAATACAACTTTCAGTTTTTGTTTTATTTATTTATTTATTTTTTTGAGTCAGCATTGAATCTTCATTAAAAAATAAAAAGACCTGACAATGGCTTTTTAAATGTAAATGTTCAGATATCCTCAACTAAGTATTTAAACAAACGTTCATAGGGTCATTTTACTTATATTTACTAGACTTTGTTTCTAGTCTATTATTGATTTTTTTTCCCTTCCTTCCTTCCTTCCTTCCTTCCTTCCTTCCTTCCTTCCTTACTTACTTCCTTCCTTCCTTCCTCTTTAGAGACAGGGTTTCACTCTTGCTTAAGCTGTTCTTGAACCAGTGAGCTCAGGCAATTCACCCGCCTCAGCCTCCCCGAGTGCTAGGATTACAGATGTGAGCCACCTGTGCCCGGTTATTGATCTGCTTTCTAATGTTTGTTAGTTATATCAGTCTAAGAAATTTTGGATCTCTAAAGTTGAAGATTAAAAAATCCAAAATTAATTATCAACTTAAAAAATGAATATTATTTTCTCTCATTTTCCATACATTAGAAAGTTTCTTCCTATCACATATATAGCAGCTTCTACTCTAACTCATAAATTATACTATGTGTATAACTTTCTCCATATAACCAATTCCAAGTAAAATTATTTCAAGAATTAATGGGTGGGGCCACATCTATGGTGCATCTTAGAACGAGTACAGGCGATTGCACTAATGTACACAGCTATGATTTAATGATTAAAATAAATAAATAAATAAATAAATAAATAAATAAATAAATTTTAAAAAAAGAATTTTTTCTCAATTTTACTTGGCTTAATCTATTATCCAATTATTTAGTTTTGCCAATGTGTGCATGTACAGTATTATTGGATTGTATTCATGGATGCATCTTAATTCAGTTTTTTTTAACATGTGAGATTGTTTTTATAATTTTCCCATCAAGTCTATGAATTTCAGAGTGCAACTTGTTGATATTGATTCCCAGCTACTCTCCAATTTACTTCTGTCTCATATTTGTAGTAACCCAACCTCTATCTCTAAATCTGTGGTTATTTATAACTGCTATAATTTTAGGGTACTTTTAAATTTAAACTATTACATAAGGAAGTAGGTTATATTATTTCATTTTAGGATACTAAAAGATTTTTTATAGAAAAATTGAATTTATAGTGTTGGTAATACTTAACTATTAACCATTGGAACTTATCATCAGTCAAGGCAGTCCCAGTCTTTAGACAGAGTTGAGAGCTTTACATAAGTATGCTTACGTCTAACACTATCAGAAAGATTTCTATATTTTTCAGAACATGTACTTCAGGGGTGTTACCTTGGAAGTTGGGTAAATAAGAGCTCAAATATTTATTTGACCTCTGCTTCCAATGCATATTTCCAGACAGTAACTCTTAGAGGACTCTAAGTACTTAAAAATTTAATTTACTCAGATTGTAGCTATAGAATACGTATAAGAATGTGCCCCAAATTTCCCCTTGAAATATGCTTTCAATTTTTCTTTCCAGATGTCTAAATACTCCTGGTACCCATCCTGTTTTCTGATAACACTAGATTAATCTCATCATGAAATGTCTAAGCAGTTTCAAATTCTAAAGTTCTGTTATGCCTCTTTATCTTCAAATGTCTTTCACCAACTTCTCCAACTGGAGAAAAATGATTTCATCAGAAATAGCTTTCAAAGTATTTGGTTTATATATGAAAATTCACATTTTCCTGGGATTGAAAAAATACAAACATGTGGAAAACAATCATATTTGGAGTCCAACCCCCTAAATTATATAATTAGAAGATACTTAAAATTGCTCTCTTGTTTGAGGTTTACAAATTTCAGAGGGTATCATTTACTAAAAATTATAAAATGAGAAATGTTTTTAATGTGATAGAAAAGTTTCTAGTCTATTTTAGATATATGAGAAAATCGTTGCAAATTTATGAAATTCAAAGTATAGGTGGAATTATATTTTAAAGGAGATAACAGAAAAATTACAGGGAAAGGCATGTGTGTACTTCATTCCCTTATGTCATAATGGTCTCTGTGTCTTAATATGGACCATGGAAATTGTTTTCTTCAACTACCATTCTTGAAATAAAAATTAAATGTTCTGCTTAATGTCACCTATTCTGGGCAAGTTTTCTGGGATCATTTTCCTTGACGGACTTAAAACATTGCTCTATATGTAGGTTAATGTACCTGCTTTATAATTATCATCTGGTTTTCTTGTAATGAAATTCTGTCTTTTCACTTGTACATTTTGAACTTTCTAAGGTAAGTGCTTTAAATTCACTCATATATTAATAACTGAATGAATACACATTTATTTAGTGCAGGCTGAACAAGTATGGCACATTCTGTGGTCACCCAAATTATGCTAGAAAGTGATCCCCACAAGGGCCGCTTTGTATCTGTTTTGGCTCCCATATTATACAGAAAAAAAACTACAGAGAGAAATCTTAATGTTCATGCTTCAAAATCACCAAGCCAAAGCATCAAATATCAAGAAAAATGTTTTAGAAACACATGCAAAAATTTGAGAAAGAAGTACACTTTTAAACTGAATTTTAAGAATAAGAAATAATTCCTAAGGTCGGAGAAGGAAAACAAAATAGAAGAGATCCTCAACATGGTAGGTCTTAGGAGGATGATATAGGCCCTAGAGAGAGCACAGGGGGAAACTTTGCTACCACTTTAGCATCCTGAGCAAAGACAGCGTAGCTAGGATCTAGGAGGTGTTGGTGAGCCGGTGTGGTATCCACCACACACCTTCTGTTTTAATTTTTGAGCGAGCCTACTTGGAGGACCTGGATCTGTCAGCATATTATATGTTTGCTCCCTACTTAATTAATACCCACTTCTTCCCAGAAAGAATAACGTGTTTTAGTCCTACTTATTCCTCATGGACCCATTCCATTTTTAAGAATGGAGAATGGATATCCATCAAACTAGGGATACAACACTGATTTTTTGAAGAATGGCTGTAATGAAAAAGAATCCTCACAGATACTCTTGAAAAGAACTCCATAGAACTATCAAAATATCTTTTCCAGAGCTAGAAAAGTAGTAAAAACTATCCATTGACAAAGTACTGTGGAAGAAACAAATCAACAAATGATGAGTCATGGGATGTTTGATTCTACAAAGGAGATAAAAGCAAGGTATGGAGAAAGGGGACCAGCTGAACAAAGAGCTCAGACTGGGAGAGGCAGCCAGGCGGACTGCCTTATATTACAGCGTCCACTAACTTAGGGCATGATCTAAAATTAAGGGAACAGTGGGGATTCAGTTAGCCATACACTTTCTAAAAAAAGTGTGGTATCTAGAGGTAGAAGTGTGCAATATAATACCTGCAAAAATACACAAGGCTTACCACACAGAATGACTGTAATATCCTCCTGTAACTGAAATGTAACGTTGACCTACAGATTGGCTTAATGAAGGAGAGTACAACCAGAGGACACTTGAGTGTGTGTTTGTATTTTTTTCTGTTTTAAATTATGCATTTTCCTAATAATTTAAACACATGATGAAATAAGCAGATGCCAATTATATTACATTTTTAAAGATAAAAAATGCATATAATAATTATAAATTATGTTTAAAGACAACTGCAAGAAGGACTTTTTTCATGAAGCCAAAATATTAAAACTTAACTGCCTACAAATTACAATTTTTGAAAGTTAAAGACCCCATAAAAATGTCACAATTAGTGAGAAAATTGTTTGCCACATATGTTATTACATAAAATGATTTTATAAATCAGTAATAAAACTATCAAATAGAAAAAAATGGGTCCAAAACATGAAAAGTCAGTTCACTAACATAGAGTTTGGAAATGGTAATAAAAACTAAAAACAAACAAAAGCCACATTTATCCTCTTAAGAGCCAAACAACTAAAGTGATATCTTTTTAATCTCTTACACCATCACACCATACACACCATACAAGGTTATTGAGGCTGAGAAACACATATTAAATATCTTAAAAGTATATATACTCAGCTCTACTTTGGAGCTAAATTATAGCTTTCACACAAAGGCTATAGCCCAACAATAGCAAAAGACTATGGGGAAAGGGCCAAGGAAGGGGAAGGGAGGGGGGAGGTTATGGTGGAGGAAGTGTAATGGGTGGGGCCACATCTATGGTGCACCTTAGAATACTTTAGTAAGGTGAAACTTACTAAATGCAGAATACAAATGCCTACATACAGTAACTAAGAAAATGCCATGAAGGCTATACTGAACAGTTTGATGAGAATACTTCATATTGTATATGAAAGCAGCACATTGTACCCCTTGATTGCACTAATGTACACAGCTATGATTTAACAATAAAAATAAATAATTTTTTAAAAGTATATATTAAATTATTAATAATCAATTTTAACAACCAATTTCAATACTCAGTCATAGATACAGGAGACAAATAATTCCAAAAAGATCCTCTAAGTATTGTTGATAATGATAAAAATGTAAAACTGTAAGTATACAGGTAGTATTAATATATATTAAAGTATGCTTTTCTTCTGATGAATTATGACATTTAGTAATTCATCATCAATATGTTTATTCAGAGTGCTTGCTATATGTCAACTCTTGTGCTAAACACTGAAATATATCATTTAGAAGAGAGTTGCTTCTCAGTCAACTGAGGAAGGACCAATTAACACAAATTGAAGAAAATAATCGAATTTCGATAATATAAAGTAAAGCATATACATGCTGTGCTAAAGAGTTAGCAAGGTATAAATAAATGTTTTCTATAAGGACAGATGAAGATGACCTGTTAGACCTGAGAATATCAAGGGGAACACCTGGGGAGCTTGTAAACCTGGTAGAATGTGTATATGACCTTGTTATTTTTGAAATAAGAGCTTAAAATAGAATTAACATACATCCAGCAGATGCAATATGACTCTCTCTGTGGTTGTTAAAATGACGATAAAGTTCACAAAAGATTAATGCATTTAGAATTGAATACAAAGCATAAGACAAGGTTTGGTTTTATTCTAGGACTTAAACTTTCTATTTAGTTTCTGAACCATTATGAAAAATAAGCTACATAGCCTCTCTGCTGGATTGCAAAATATGTGACCAATACAGATTTTTTAATATCTATCTGACAACCAGACTACAACCTGCTGACAATCTAACTATATCCTATAATTTACTTGGCGAAGGACAACAAAAAACAGGGAAATTATAAGATGCTAATGACTTAGAGGGTTAAAGGAAAAGACGTACAACCAGACCAGTCAGAAAAGAAAAAAAAAAAAAAATTGTCTCTCTTGGAGACTGAAAGACACTGTGAATAGTGTGTGATTGATGCCCAAGAACTCCAACAGTGCTAGTGAGTTGATGTCCCATGACTGGTGACTGTATTTCTTGCAGGTGACTTTTTGTCTAGGAGTTTTGTTGTTGTTGTTCTTGCTTGTCTGTGAAAAATTGGGTTAGAGTTTTCCACGGATCGAATTTGGGCCATACTTAGGAGAGAACTTGGCAGTGGGTAGTTTCTTCTGTTCAAGAAATGCACCTACATGAGTTAAATCATAGCTGTGTACATTAATGTGATCATGGGGCACCATACACTGGTTTCATAGACTGTTTGACACATTTTCATCCCACTTTTGAGAATCAGAATAAGTCCAACTGTTCATTGATTTCTCCCCATCATAGGAGTTTTTTTCTCAGTAGATGCTTCTTTATATTCCATATAGATTAGCATTTGGTGATTATTTAACTAATGTTTATCTCTACAGCTGGTGGTAAACCCCAAGGATAGGAACTATCTGTAGTAAACAAAGAAATCTCAGGGCTTACTGTAGTGCCTGCTTCACAGTGCAGATTCGATAAATATTTGGAAAATGAATAGATTCAATGCAAATGAATAAATAGATGAATTCCTGCAAAACTGTAGTGGCGAGAACACCAAGACTTGTGTCCAGTGCATCAGGAATACCGGCTTATGCCCTTGGCATATGTTAGATGCACAGTGTATGATCACACATTTCATAAATTGGTCAGGAACATAGTGATTCAAATGGCAGATGAGAATACTTTATGTGTAAAATGTTAAACATGTCAGTTTTCTTGTGAAACATTTGAATTAATACCAAATGAAAATTATTTTTTAAAAAAAGGCTCAAAATAAATTGCAAAATAAAATGAAAGAAAGAATACTAATTGGATATTTTTATTTCTGAACTGCTCGTGAACTATCTTTGGCTTCTACAGTAAGCTTATAAATCAACTACTGCATTGCATACTACTTTTGTGATTAGAGCAAATGAGATACAATTTTAAAAAGTTCTTGTATGTATCCAAAATATGGAAAATTTTGTATGGTATACTACAACACATCTTTTAGAGACAACAGTAAGTTTAATTTCTATAAGATGAAAAATAACACTATTAAGAAACTGCTAAAATTCAGAAATAAGATTTCTTTTTTAAAAATTTCAGATTACTATGGGGACAAACAATTAAGTTCAATTGTTTGCATTTGTGTTGTAGAGCTCAAGTGGATTTGAGGATTCTCCATACTTTTTTGTAGTTGAGCCCTTCACCCAGGACGTGTGCCATATATCCTTACACTTCTGCCCAAAGGTGAGAGCTCACCATTCTCTTTCCCTCTTCTTCCACCTGTGGTTCATTCACTTGTTCTCTCCTGTGAGCCTCTACTTGTTTATCTACTATTGCCATCTGATCTTCAATAAACCAAATAGGAGCATACACTGGAGAAAAGAATCCTTATTTAATAATGTTCCTGGGAGAACTGGTTAGCCATGTGTAGAAAACTAAAATTGGACCCTCACCTCTCACCATGTACAAAAATTGACTCTCGCTGGATAAAATATTTAAATTTAAGACATGAAATGATAACAACTCTAAAAGAAAGTATGGGAATAACTCTTGATGTTATTGGCCTGGAAAAAGATTTTATAAAGAAGATCTGATTGGCAATTGAAGCAACACCAAAAATAAAGAAATGAAACATGGTCAAGTTAAAAAGCTTCTGGATACCTAAGGGAACCACAACTAAACTAAACAACCTCCAGAAGGCACATTGTGAATGTTACAGAGGGCTGTAAATGAAAATCTATAGAGAACTCTAAAGAAGAAAAGAGTAAACAATCCCATTTATCAGTGGGGAAGAGACATGATCAAGTCCTCCTGCAAAGTAGAAAGACAAATGGCCAATTAACACATGACAAAATGCTCATCATTCCTAATCCTCAGGGAAATGCAAATCAAAACAACCTTGAGATATTACATAACCCCAGTGAGAATAGCCCAAATCAGAAAGTCCCACAGCTGCAGATACTGGTGTGCTTTTGGAGAGAAGGGAATACTTTTACACTGTTGATGAGACTGCAAACTAATACAGCCTCTTTGGAAAAAAACTATGGAGAATCCTCAAAGAGCCAAAAGTAGACCTTCTATTTGATTCTGCAATCCGATTACTAGGTATCTACCCAGATGGTAGATAGAAAACTATGTTTTTATCATACGTCTTTTGCACCAGAATGTTTATTGCAGCTCAATTTACAATCCCAGTGCCCATCAAATCATAAATGGATTAACACATTGTGGTATATGTACACTATGGAATACTATTCAACCATAAAATATCAAGTGTATGTATCGGGATGGAATTGAAGAACATTCTCATTTACTTTAGTAAAGTATCACAAGAATGGAAAAGAAAGTTTCCATGTACTCAATGTACTAATGTACTCTTCATGTACTAATGTACTCAATACTAACTATACTTAACTGTAGTATAAGTAAATCAATACTAACTAACTTAACTGTAATATAAGTAAATCAAGGCTTTTCAAGAGCATAATTAGTTTGTAAGCCAGGATGAGGTTTCATTTGAAATATAGTTCAAGTGTATCAGTATTCATTGAAAAACTAGAATAGGAAATAGGAAATAAAATTTTTTTTATATGCTTTTCAAGATTCAGTTTTTAAAAATTCCACATTTTTTTATTAAGCTGTTTCTAAATTTTTACTTTATAAGAAGCCTGAATTTTATCAGAACAAAAATTGATTGTTATTAATTATTAATGAACATTCATTCACATTAGTAAATCTATTCTGACTTACTAGAAACTTCTCAACTAAAAAATATTTTATTTTAAGAATATTCCTGGGGTGCTGACATTTCTTCATTTTAATTTATTGTCTTATGTCACTCTTACTGATCTTTTTTGCAGTTTACAAATGAAACACAAAATGAGATGATGCTCTACCTATTTTTGAATGAGGAGAAAGCATTGGTTGTGATAAAAAATCATTAGTATTTTGTTAAAATTAAGAGGAAAAATCTCAGATCATTTTCAACTTCTTACAGCAAGTAGACTTAAATAAGTTGACTCAAAATCTAAAACAATGAGTAATGTGCAGCTGGAATAATCCTCTATAAGATGAATGTAAGCTGACAACTTCAATTACAATTTGAACTGTTTGTATGTGGATATGATTTAATGGAAATCTGGTATTCAACAAAACTGACTTTCTTTTATGATTTATAATAGCTAGTTTGAGTTTACCCATATGCATTTTACGGAAAAAAATGGAGCAATACCCTGTTCCAGTGATATGCAAAATTTTCTATCAACCAAGAATCAGTGGATCATTTATTTTTAGATCAAAAAGAAATAGATGTGTGACCTTACTAAACTGAAATTTTACTACACACTCTGAGCTCTGCCCAAACCTTCTTTCTTATTTTTTGAAGCAACAGGAAGACTCTGCTGACATTATGTTCAATCTTTGTTTCACATTTGATTTCATTGATTTAAAGTCACATGTGTTTAATGTAGGGTAAGAAAGAAAGCTATCCAAGGAGACATTTTCCTGAAGCATAACATCTGTATATATGAACCAAATTTAAGTCATAAGTATTTTTTATCCAACTTTCGGATGACTTTTAGAGGAAATCATAAGTAGAAATACATCAGGAACTATAGTATAAGTAAATCAAGGCTTTTCAAGAGCATAATTGGTTTGTAAGCCAGGATGAGGTTTCATTTGAAATATAGTTCAAGTGCATCAGTATTCTTTGAAAAACTAGAAAAGTTATTAGAAATATCACAATAAGTTATGACTTTAAGTCACTCCATGTTACCATATCCTAATTCTACAGAAAAATTATTCTCCTGTGATTTTAGAAAACATGGTAGCAGAAAATGATGAATGTTCCAAAACATGTATTTATTGCTTACCTTTATTTGCCTCATTAACTTTTAAAATATTTTTATAGATACATAGTATTTATTTGCACATATTTACAGAGTACATGTGATTTTTTTTACATGCATAGCATGTGTAATGGTTAAGTCCAGGTACTTAGGATATGTATTACCTCAAGTATTTATCATGTGCCTGTTGAAAACATTTCAAGTCCTCTTTTCTGAAATATACCATGCATGGTTGTAAACCGTAGTAAACTTACTCTTCCATCAAACATTAGACCTTATTTCTGCCATCTACCTGTGTGTTTGTACCCATTAACCAACCACCTCTATTCATCCTTCTACCCTCTCCCAGCCTCTTTAACCATCATTCTAGTATACCTCCATGAGATCATCATTTATAGTTCCCACATATAAGTGAGAGCAGGAGATATTTATTTGCATCTGATTTTTTTTCTACTTAACATAATGAACCACACTTCCATTCATGTTGCTGCAAATGATAATATTTCAATTTGTGTCAGCATAATGTTTCATTTATGCATATATGACACCTTTTCTTTACATATTCTTTTTGTTAATTTCTTAGGTGGATTCCATATATGTATTTATATGGAATTAGCTTTTGTGAGTAATGCTGCAATAACACAAGAGTTCAGGTATCCCCATAATATACGGATTCCATTTCCTTCTAGTAGTTTTGTAGCTTTGGGCTTTTATCACAATTCATTTTGAGTTAATTTTTGTAGCATGTAAAAGATAGGGGTTAAGTTTCATATTTTTTCATTCAGCAAATAGATGTCCAGTTTTCCTAGTGCCATTTATTGAAGAGAGTGTCCTTTCCCAATGTTTATTCCAAGTACTTTTATCAAAACTAATTTGGCTGTAACTATGTGGATTTATTTCTGGGTTCTCTATTTTGTTCCTTTTGTCTATCTGTTTTGATGCCGATACCATGCTGTTTATTTTGAAGTCAAGTGGTGTGATGCCTTCAGCTTTGCTCTTTTTGATTACAATTACTTTGGATAATCATAATCTTTTTGTTTGGTTACATACAAATTTGAGGGTTTTTTTTTTTTTTCTACTATTTGAAAAATATAATTGATTTTTTGACCAGAATCGCATTAAATGTGAGCGTGGCCATGGATAATATGATCGTTTTTATAATATTAGTTCTTCCAATCCGTAAGCATGAGATGAATTTCCATTTGTTCATCCCCTATTCAATGTCTTTCATGGGTGTTTTGTAGTTTTTCTTGTAGTGTTCTTCTATGTCTTTGGTTAAATTTATTCCTAGGTATTTTATTATATTGCCCAGCGATTGTAAATGGAATTGGCTTTTTTGATGTAGAAAAACACTCCTAATATTTTTATTTTGATTTTTGTTCTATACATTTATTGAATTTTTTATCAGAACTAAGATTTTTTATGGCATATTTAGTTTGTTATTAAATATGCAGTCATGTTATCTGCAGAAAAGATAATTTGCCTTTCTCTTTTTTAATTTGGATGCTTTCCATTTTTTTTTTCTCTTGTCTGAGGTATATATGGTGTTTGTTTCTTCACTCTTTAGATACTTCACTTAGGATAATGTTTCTCAGTTTCATCCAAATTGTCATGAAAGGCCTTAATTCATCCTTCCTCATAGCTGAGTAATATCCCATGGCATGCATGTATCAAATTTGTTAATCCACTCATGAACTGATGGACACATTTGCAATTGTGAATTGTGCTGCAATAAACATTTGTGTGCAGGTATCTTTTTGATAAAATGAATTCTTATCTTTTGGGTAAATACCCAGTAGTGTGATTACTGTATCAAATGGGGAGTCTACTTTTAGTTCTTTCAGGAATTTCTATGTTATTTCTTATAGAGATTGTACAAATCTTCACTTCCAACAACAGTATATATATGTGTGTGTGTGTGTGTGTGTGTGTGTGTGTGTGTGTGATATTACAAAAGCTTTCAGATACACAAAAATTAAAAAATGAAAAATCTTCACAGATAGAAACAAATGAAGACCTCCTAGTAACACCAATAAGTTGAGCAAGTTCAAACTTGCTTGAGTGAATCAGAAAAGACACTATTGACTATGTTTCTTGGAAATAAAATAATGGACCATAACATGGTCTGTCTCAAAACTTTTGTAGTGAGCCATGTATAAGCCATGTATTCCTTTTCTCTGTATCCACAACAGCATCTATTATTTTTATTAAAGACATTCTAACAATAGTAAGGTAATATTTCATTGCAGTTTTAATTTTCATTTTTTCTGAAAATTCATGATATTGAGCATTTTTCTCATATTTTTTGGCTATTTATCTTACTTTGAAAAACCTCTATTCATACCCTCTGCCCACCTTTTAATAGGATTATTTAAGTTTTGCTTGCTGATTTGTTTGAGTTTGTTGCACATTCTGGATATTAGCCCTTTCTTGGATGTGTAGTTTTAAATGTTGTCCCAATCTGTAAGTTGTGTATTTTCTCTGTTGATACTTTAATCAAGTGGTATTTATTTATTTTTATTGTTAATATCATTGCCATTGAGTTCTTAGTCCTAATTCCCTTGCCTAGATCATTGTCTAAAAAAAATTTCTTACATTTCGTCCTAGAATTCTTACAGCTCCATGTCTTACATTTAAGTGTTGAACTCATTTTGAATTTTTTTTTTTTTTGAGTGGTGAAAGATAGAGGTCCTGTTTCATTCTTCAGCATGTGGTTAACCAATTTTCTCTTCATCTTTTATTTAATAAGGACTGTTTTCCCTGGTGTATGCTGCTGTTTGGTTTGTCAAAAACTAGTTGGCTGTAGGTAGAATGTTTTATATCTGGGTCTTCTATTCTGTTGCATTCTTTAATATTACCATTTTTGTACCAACATCATTTTATTTTGATTACCACAGTCTTGTTATGTAGTTTGAAGTCTGGTAATATGATGCCTCCAAATTTGTTTATTTTGCTTAAGATTGCATTGGCTATTCCAGATCTTTTCTGGTTCCAAATGAAGCATAGACTCATTTTTCCTAGACCTGCTAAATATTCCATTGTTATTCTTATACAAATTGTTTTGAATATGTAAATTACATTGAGTAGTATAGACATTTTTACAATGTTGATTCTACTGATACATAAGAATGACATATTTTTGTTTGTTTGCCTCCTTTACCATTTCTTTCCTCATTGCTTTACAGTTCTCCTCTTACAGATCTTTCAAATTCCTTATTAAGTATTTTCCTAGACATTTACTTTCTTTGTAGCTATTGTGAATGATATTGAGTCTTTGATTTAACTCTCAGCTTAATTGTTATTGGTACACAGAAATGCTACTGATTTATGTGTAATGATCTTATAACCTGAGACTTTGCTGAATTTATTTCTTAATTCCAGGCATCTGAGCAATAGAATTTTAGTTCTTTTCATCTGAGAGAGGATCCTGCATTTCCCTAAACTTCTCATTTTATTAGTTCTCTAATTCTAAACAGCATAACTGGAATACGTATACTCAGCAGCTAGCTGAGTCTTCACGTTGCTTCCTTGATATACGGAATGATAGCTACTTTGGTGAGTAAGGCCTAGTAGAATTCAGTAGGCTGTTTTAATTCACAAGAATGAGTTCTCCAGAAGGTTGTACAATCATCTCTCACTATCTTTGGAAGGTCAGTGTCACAATTCTTAATATATAGCAAAATTGAAGATACTTAAATTGCGTGTATAAAATGATGTAGAATTCATCTATAAACTATGCACATTCTCTTGTACACTTAATTTATCTATAGTTTAATTACAATAACTAATATAATGATAATATTATGTAAATAGTTATATACTATATTTTTAAATGTGTATTATTTTTGTTTATTTTTTAATATTTTTTGTTTGGCAACTGGTTGAATACAATGAGGCAGAGCTCACAGATACAGAGGGCTGATTGTATTTGCTCTGTATCAGTATCCAGCAGATAGTGTTATTACTCTCAAAGCCAGGATTCTTAGGTCAAAGTATCAGGAGGTGAAAATGGGAGTGATACCACTTATTATCACCTGTACTGACCCAGCAACAGAATTTGAATTCATGGTCCCAAAACATTATGCTCTGCTGTCCTAGAAGTTAAGACTGTCACCTGGCCACATTGGGTTCCTTGTGTATCTGAATTAATAGGCAAATAAAGGAGCCATGATATTGGCTAGGTGATTGATCCTGGTTATCAGGAATAAATTAGACTACTATTGTATAATGGAAATATGGAGAATTATGTCTGAAATAGAAGAGATATCTTAAATTGTATCTTATTAGTAGCATGCCCTGTGATCAAAGGTCAATGGAACATTATAACCAGCTATTCTAGGAATGAATACTAATGGGCCAGACTTTTAAGGAATAAGGATTTAAGTCACTTCACCAGATTAGAAATCGTGACCAGGTGCGGTTCTTGCTATAGGCAAAGGGAATATAGGGTGGAGAGCAAGAGAAGTTATAAATATCAGCTATGACCATATGACTACAGAGAAAAAGAATGTAATGTTCATGAGCATTTCCTCCTTATTTTATTAAGAATATATTCACATGTATATGCAAGCATATATAAAATATCTTTGATAAATTCACTCTCTTATTCCTATACATGTAGCATAAGATAGTCTTTTACTATTATGAACATAATTGACTTGTTAACAATTGTTATTACTTATGCTTCCTTTTCTGTTAACTTGACAGAGCCTTGATGTACCCAAATAATAGATTAAACAGTATCCTGATGGCATTTGTGAGAGATGAGTTTATCATTTGAATTGATAGACTAAACAAAACAGATTGTAGGTGACCCTCATTTAATACATTCAAAACATAAATAGAATAAAAAGATAATAAAGACAAATTTTATCTATCTTACTTCTTTTATATTTAATTTCAGATTAATATAAAAATACATACAATTGGGTTACATTGATTTAATTGGTTAGGTAGTTTCCAATTTGTAATTGAGTCCTTTACCTGGGAGGTGTGCCATGTACTCCTACATTATACCTGTTAAGTGAAAACTTACTAAATTCCCTCCCTCCCTTTCCTCCTTCACCCCTACTTGAATGTATTTTTCTCTTGTGTTTACCTGTAGTTGCTCATCTACCAGTTTCAAATTAGCACTGAGAACATAGGTGCTTGCTTTTCCATTTTTGAGATACTGTACTAAGGAGAATATTCTTTAACTCCATGCAGGTATAACATGAAACTGTAAAACCTCCATCTGTTATTTGTGGTTGATTAGTATTCCATGGTATATAAATACCACATTTTATTTTTATTTATTTATTTTTATTGTTAAATCATAGTTGTGTACATTAGTGCAATCGCCTGCACCCATTCTAAGATTTATTAATCTATTCATGGATTGATGGAAACTTGGGTTGTTTCCACATCTTTGTGATTATGAATTGAGCTGCTATATTCATTTCAGTTCAAATGTCCTTGTGATAAAATGATTATTTTCTTATTGATAGACACCTAAGTAATGAAATTGCAGGATCAAATGGAATGTCTACTTTTAGCTCTTTAAGGATTCTCTGTTCTTCATTACAGAAAGGCAGGACTAGTTTGTGATCCTACCAACAGTGTATAAGTGTTCCCTTCTTTCTTCATCCACACCAGTCTGTAGCTCTGGAACTTTGGAATGTGGATGTTTTCACGGGAATTTGTTGATATCTCAAGGCTGTTTTGATTTGCATCAACTCTGATGACTAGGGGCTATTTTTGAAGTGGAACATTCCTCTTCTCCTGCCTTGCAATAGGACTTTGACCGGACCTTACACCATCAGCTCTCTTGATTTTCAGTTCCTCAAAACCTGGAACCGTAACATTGTCTTGTCTTGAATTTCACCTTGCAACCTGCAGACATAGAAATGTTTCATTTTTCATGATCACTTGCACTATTTTCTTATAATATCTATCTATCAACTTATCTATTGCCTATTGATTCTGTTCCTTTGTAGAACTATGAGTAATACACACCCATATATATGCTTTTCTTAGATGTTTTGTTCAAGTAAGAGAGACACACGAACTGAAAACACAGGCCAATGGTCCTTCAGTGTCCAAGAAATAGGTGATTTAAATTTGTTACTCTCAAAAAGTAAAAAACAAAACAAAACAAAAAAAATTCTTAATTTCAAAAGAACCTAAAGAATTGGACTGAGAAAAGTATGACAATACCTAAACACATAGAGAGTTGGAGTTTTGTACTGTGGGTCTGAATATAAAGGAAATAACTCAACAGTGGTGCCTGAACGAGGAACTATTGCTGCTTCAGCACCGTCTATATCTAGATACCAATAATCTGAACCTTGTGGCAAGGACAAATCTATTTTTATATCATTGTTAATGACTGAACACTCTTTATAGGAAGTGTGAAAGTCAGAAATAACAGTGAATTGGGTCTGATACTTAGAAGGAAGAAAAAATATACACAAACAGCTTATCCACTAACTGCACTAAATAGGCAAGAATACAAAGGAACTAAAGTGGCTTATAAATACCTTAAGCATTCTAAAAAAAAAGAAAGAAAGAAAGAAAAACCTCTAAATATATAGTAGTTACCCCATGTCTCCCTTCCTCTCCACATACAAAAAAAGTCATGTCAAGGAAATCCTGGGTAAGAGTAACCTTTTTTTGCCCGTTCTTCCGATTTGCCTCTATTTGAGGTATCACCATCCCTTCAAGTTCAGTGGTGTAATTCTTTTTTCCATTAACTATAATAGACTTTATACCAATGTTAAGCAACGGGATCATTTTACACTGACTGGGTTGATGAGAAATACCTCCACTCAATTAGTTTCTCAATACTAGAATTTTTTGAAATGAGGAAAGAGGCAATTTGAAAACTCTAAGCTAAAAATTAGGTAAAACTGTCTCTATTTTTATACTCTATAGAGTTTGAAAAACTTGACACTTTTTATGTAGAAAAAATAGAGAAAATATGTCCAATAGTCCTTGGGATAATAGTAGATCTTGAGTTAACCTTCACAATGGAATATTTATAAAACTATACAACTAACCTTTAACAAGATTCCTGGGATAAATTGCCACATATTTGGGATTTTTGAATTTTGTCATTATGGTTTCCCCTTATGTTTGTTTGTTTGTTTTTAAGTTTTATCTGACATAAAATTGAGATCAGATTATTATTTGAATTTGTTAGTTTATAAAAATTGTACTCATTCTTGCTAATATTTAGGTGAGCCTCAAGTATTGCTTGGTTTAAATATTTATCAAAAATATAATACATTGGGAAGAGCTGAAAGAAAACCAACTAATTTTTAGCCATATTAATCAAAAGCTGTATAAGAGCATGCAACTTTTCTTATAGAAAGAAGATTGTGGAATTGCAAGAAATATGACTATATGATAAATTTTACAGAGGACACGAAAATAATCATTTTATATAAAATACAAAATTTTACATCTCTTCAATTAAAAACAAATGAATATACATGATTATCTTCACATATACACATGTGCACAGAGACACAACTATAATTTTAAATATATATAATACCTTTTTTCAAGTTCGAGTGAATTACTTCAATTGGCTATTTGTTCTTCTGATAGAGCACTGAGTTACTCATTTTAGAAATCAAAATGCTTAAAAGTTCTTGACCTCCTGAAGATAAGTTTATTCTCCTTTAAGTTCATTTCTCTCTCCAGAGGTTTAGAGTATAATGGACCACTTAGATTTTTCTATAGGTAATAGAAAATTTTTGCCAATTTTTATTTTCCATGGGATTTTCATCCTTATGTGCATAAGAAGTGAATGGTATCAAATAAGGGATGAGACAATATTAACTTCTTATCTTGGTTATTCAAAAATTATGTAACACATTTTTATCTTGTACATTACCTCACATAGTTTTAGAGAAAAATATACCAAAGGTATATAGAACAAAAGATATATCAATCATTGATGGAAGACTTTACATCAACATGTTTAAGAAAAAGCAAAAGAAGGCACTAAAGGAAGAAAAATACACACAAAAAAGGACGAAAAGTCATTTCAAAAGAGAATGATAAGATTACAAAGAAGGAAATAGTTGCACACTTGTCTTGACTTTTATACAAGCATACATGTCATCCCACGGCTGCTTGCCTTCCCCTTCACTATACAAGGGTTGGACTTTTGATCTCTAAAGTCCTTTCAATGTCTGTTTTCCTGCCATCCTTCACCATGGTCTCACATTTGTGTTCATGCAATTTGTGGTGGTGTCTTGCTGAGTGGAGTTCATTATTGCTGTTACCTGTTTTTGTGTGTCGTATGATGTCAGCTCTGATTCCAGAAAAAGAGTTCTAAAATTGCTTTGAAAGGTGGACTAGGTGCTGGTGTTGGTGCATGGCTTCCCAAGGGGAGTACTTCAAAGTCCTGTAGTGATATTTAGCTGTGAGGTATGAGGTATGTAGCACTTTTTCTAGGATGATTCATGAAGCTAATTGTCAACCCTCACATACATATACATCTGTAAATGCATTCATATATAATTATTAGGGAAAATAGATTTATATTAATTATACTAAGTAAAATTGAGCTACTTATTACATGGTTTGCTGTTTTGTTTTCCTTCCCTCAAATGCAGCAAAAATCCTTTAGGTCTGTGTTTCTGTAGGAATTCTGCCTGCTGATTAAGCCTTTGTTTTATATTGCAGAGGGCTCTGGATGTATTTTATAGTGACTGCTCTTCTCCCCACCTAACATGATAAGGGATGCATTCTCTACATAGTCCAGATACTCCCTAGGAAAGTCTCTTGGTGTTTCTAGAGGGAAAAAAAATAATAATAACAAAACAAAACATTCAAATGGGTGTCATTTGGAGCTTTACACTATCCTACTAACTCACATTCCGCCTCCAAGGAATCATCCAAATTTCTCTTTTAATATTCCCATAAGCTTCTAGCAGCTTCTGTCGAAGGTGAGAAAGTGTTTGACTCCACTGCTCCCTCTATGTGTTTCACCACGGGATGGTTGTTTATCCGTTAGCCTCTGGGCTCGTTTGGGTTCTAGAAAAGTCATTACTTTGGAGCCTGAACAAGATTTTTCTTGTGTTAAGAATAGAAGCTTCTTTTCTTTCAGCACTGAGAGTCTAAAATGAATTCCAAAGTGGTTAATCTACTATCGAGTAAGCAAACCATAAAAGTCATTTGTTTAATGTTATTCTACAGAGAGAACTCTTTCATGTAATAAACTTAATCTGAGAAAATTGAAAGTACTAATTTCCAAAACTAAAAATAATAATGAACCATTCTAAAGTCGTAATTACTTAGATCATTTCAATACATGTGTGCGCAGATTCCAGTTAATTGACTGTACTTTATCTCTTGTATCCTTTTGACCTCATGAAAAAATTAAAGCAAGAAAATTAAGCACATGCATAGGAAACTGTAATAGAGGGCTGGGATATATTGTTCCAAACATGAGTGTTCATTTTTTTGAAATAAAAACAGAAAAAAAAAAAACAACCCAAAAAACAAAACAGGATTAGTAACAGGATCAACTGGGAACAGAGACAAGTTTTTTTTTTTTTTTTTTTTTCCCTCCTCAGGAAAAATATTTAGATTATGAGTTTCAGAAAAGCCCCTTGCTTAAGTTTATTGGTTAACTTTGACTAAAAGTATAAAATTGTAATAATATCAATAATGTTGAAGATGACAGTAATGATAATAATGATCATGGTGGTGATGATCAGGGTTTAAGTTCCAGTCCACTTTAAAAGAATGATTCCATGAGGTTTACTTGCTCTAAGAATATTTCACATCACAAATTTTTTGAATAAAAATCATCATTTACATTTATTTTAATATATTATTAGAAAATTTTCATGTATTCATTTATTCAATATTTTCTATAATGCTGAATAATTTTCTTAATATTTCCAATTTGGAGGTTTCATGGATAGTAGTTGATTTTCTACAAGTCACAATTCTAAGAAGTAGATTAAACTGTAGACTGAAGACTCCAAAATTCTATCATTTCTTCATTCTTCCTACTGAAAATGTTGGCACAATAGTATTAACATTTCAGAATTAATAGGAACCAGACACTGTTATAAGCTCTTACACATTTAACCTATGTATGATAAATCTGAGGTACATTATATTATTACTCGTATTTTATGAATAAATAAGCTGAAGCAGACAGCAAAGTAGCTCAGCCAAGGTGGTACGTCTAGTATGAGAAAATTGGAATACATTCTACAGAATGTCTAACTTCAGAGAGTATATTGCCTTATAAACCTTATGAGCCAGTATCTGACAGAGGTGTTTTATCTGTCTGTCTGTCTGTCTGTCTGTCTATCTATCTATCTATATTTATCTATCTATCTATCTATCTATCTAGACACACACTATGTATACACATACATGTGTATGCATACAACGTATACACCCATACATGTATACACACATATCTCTAACTCATGCACACACATATACATACACAAACAGTCATGTACTGCACAATAATATTTCAGTAAATAATGAATGACTCCTATGACTGTGGTCTCATAAGATTATAATGCTATAATTTTACTGCATTTTTCCTCTGTTTAGATATGTTTAGACACACAAATACTTACCACTATATTATGATTATGTATACTATTCAATATAATAACATGTTGTAAAGGTTCAAAGCCCAAGAAACAATAGACTATAGTATACAGCCTATTTGTGCAGCATAGTATACTATCTAGGTTTGTGTAAGTATGTGCTAAGGTAAGTTTTCACAAAAAAATTACTTAAACATTCTCAGAATGTATCCCCATTGTTAAGTAACACATGATTCTCTGTGCGTGTGTGTGTACGTGTGTGTGTATACATACATATATAAATATATGTGAGGAGAGAGATAGAGGCAGAGAAACAGAGACAGAGAGAAGATACATTTAGATATTTACAAAAGCTTTATATATTCATGGGAATTGATAGATTAATGTACTCAGCCCTACTATGAAGCTAAACTATAGCTTTCACATGAAGGCTATAACCGAACTATACCACAAGAGTATGGGGAAAGGACCAAGGAAGGGGAAGGGAGGGGGGAGGTTTGGGTGTAGGGAGAGTGATGGGTTGGGCCACATCTATGGTGCATATTTTTATCTATAATAAAAAAATTGAAAACAAACAAACAACAAAAAAAAAACTAGTGTGTGCTAGTCCCTATAGCTCAGTGGTTAGTGTGCCAGCCATATGCACCAGGGCTGGTGGGTTCAAACCTGGTCAAGGCCTGCTAAACAATGACAACAATAACAAAAAAATAAAAATAAATAAATAAAATAAAATATTATTTCAATATTCCACAATCTTACCTTTTACAGATGAACATAATCAACATATTTTAAGGTATTTTTTTTTTTTGGTATACATAATATTTTATATGACTAGCATTATACTCTAAAAGTTGCTTTGTAATGTCCTTTATTTTCATTATCTCTTAATTCATAGATGATATAAGCTGTGCTATCCAATTTTACTGCTTATATTTTTAAAAAGAAAATTAGCACATAAACAGTGAAGATTCCTAAGAAAGTATAGCGCAAATTCTTACACTACATCCCTTATGATGTGGCTAGAACTGCATAAGAGTGGAAATGTGGGGCTTAGACACTCCTTTTAAGAAAGGACTTAGATGAATGAGGTTATGACAGTTTTAGGTCTTTAAGTCCTTCAGATCTGTCTCATCTTTTGAGCCGAAAGCATGTTCCTTGGATGGCCATCCACAATAACTAAAACTGTTAGTTATTGATATGGGCTTTGACTTAGCCAATTGATATGGGCTTTGATTTTGGAAGAGTGTTATGGAAACTGATAATAGAACATAGCATCTCCATGAACAAACCAGATGGGTGGCCACTAAGAGTGCTGTGCAATGTAATAACGTATGATTAAACAAAGAAAAAATGAATGAAAAAATGGCTAAGAGTAGCCTCAATAAAATTCATCATTGCTTGTCCAGTTCCATAGTTTTCATATCTGAAACATATTGACTGGAGAGATCTCCAGGTTTGGAGAAAGAAGAATCCAGAAACATTATGGCAAAATTTTTTTTATAATGGTACTAGTTAGTTTCCTGAGGCCATTTGTTTCATGACAGTACAAAATCCAGAGAAAATCACATGACAGTTTAAGAACTGTTGAACACAAGTCTGAGTTGAGACTGCTTCTCAGATATATGAAGTTTTATCATGTTCCTCTCCTCATTAAATTGGATTTTTTCTGGTTTATGTAAAACATGAAATCCTTTTCAAAGTCCAGCATGTAGTGGGTTTACTTCATTGGAGAACCTGTCTAGTGGTTCTTTAACCATTTTCAGAATATATAATTGGAAACGGCACATTATGTAGTTATGGCAGTCTCCATGTTGGGGTCTTGGCGTGTGGTGTGAGAGCTCTGATAGTAGGAAAGGTAAAATAGAAGTTTCTATAATTTCCCCAGCCAAGATAGTAAATCAAAGCCCATATTGTATGGTGCAGCAAGACGGTGGAGATTAGTACAACCTGTAAGGATCTAAAGCATGTAGAGCACTGGGTCCAGTGCTTTGACATACTGAGTACCTTGAGCTCAAGGAGCAATCTCAAAGCCAAGCCTCCTGTCTGACCTTCTTCCACCCCCCCTTCCCCGTCTTTCACCTCTCTGCTTCTCTCTAAGCATAGGGAGAGGTTTTTCTCTAAAGGTATCTGTCTACGCAAACAAAAGACCTGTCAAGGAAGAACTCAGTTGCCTTCAATTTTCTCACTGACCTTTTATTAAGAAAAATCAGACTTCTTGGCTTGTGACTCAGGATATAGACATTTGTCTTGATCCCAAACCCCACAACGTCCAGTAGAACATTGTTGATGTGAGGCTCTGTGGGAGAGTCCGATTTGAATTGAAGGAATTTTGGAACATATAAGGTTGAATCATATGAATTTTTCATTTTTGTTGGAAAAATATTAACAGGCAAATAGCCAATATCATTAATAGGCAAATATCAATAATTTCATATGGTTCCACCTAATATTTACAAACAGGTTGTTTTATTTACTTTCCAATAAACCTGCAGGCTCAAATAAAACCCCTGACATAGAGACTTTTTCTCACCTTTCTTTAGTTTTATTGAGACTAGGAAAAAAAAAAAAATTAAAGTGATATCACAGAGGAAAGGACTGAAAATCAAGAATCATACTTAGATCTTAGAGAAATTTTGTTCCAGACTATTGTTCTACAAGTCATTTTTTTCCCTACTAAAAATCAGTTACTATCCCTCTAAAAACAATGCTTACATCCCTCTCTATCCTATGAAGAAGGGTGTATGAACTTTACACCTACAGGGGTCTTAGAGCACCCACCCTTTAGTGACGCTTTGTAGTATGTAAATAAATTTGTATGCTTTTCTGCTCTAAACTGGGCTATTATCAGTTTACATCTCAGACTCAAATTTCAAACTTCAAGAGATGTGAGCTCTTAAGGTGTGTGGGGTTTCTTAAGTACTAACAAGACAGAAACGTTAACAAACTACAGTAGCACCTCTGTGGTTGACCACCTCCTTAAGTTGACCTAATTCTTATAGATCAGACATGCACCACATGTGCTCAGTAGAAAACTGACCTCACTGTCTTGGCTACCTTATAGCTTGACCATTGGACTACCTGCTATAACTTGGCCTGTTGGGTCCACTCTAAACCAAGAGGTAGAAAGAGTGGGCTTTGCCCCTTTGTTATGTTATTTGTTTTTAGAATACATTATTTTTTCACATTTAATTATTACCATGTGTTTGATTAGGCCTAATATCCTATTGTTTATCACATGTTATGGAAGATTATTTTCAACATGAAGGACTGATCTGAATTGTAGGTACATCCTACAAACACATAATGATTTTATAGTTAATTGAGACTTGATGGCCAAAGAGAAGAATTCCAAAATCTGACATTAAAAGGAAACGTTGATCTTCCACATTTTCTGGAAAGCAACATTCAAAGGAAAATGACAGAGCATTTGGTGCTAGCAAGACTACAGTTGGCAACATCCAAAAACATAAATAAGAGTACACAGAGAGATGTCATGAGGAGAACAGAGAACTAGAGCAAAAAAGTAGAAAAACTGCCCTGGTGAAGTTAATGAAGCCACATTAAGCAGGTTCAAACAAATGAGGGCACTTGATACCCAAATCTCCAGACTGATGATCCAAAAAATTACTAAAAACATTGCACAGTAATTTGGGGTGGCACATTTCTGAGCATCAAGTGGTTGGTTTCAGAAATTTAAACAAGCCCACCAAATTTCCCAGAATGTCTTGTTTTGTGAATCCAATGATGTTCCAGTAAAAGTTATGAAAGAGTTTACCAAAAAGTTCCCAGACTTTGCTAGAGGTTTTAAAGATGACGTCTTTAACCGTGACAGGTGTAGACTCTTTTTCAAGGCAATGTGTGAGAGGAGCCTTACTGTAAGGGTGAAAAATGTAAGAGCAGAAAACTTTCCAAAGAATATTTCACAGTTCTGCAGTGACTAGCTCAATAGGAGAGAAACCAAAGCCCTCGGTGATTGGTAAATGGGCAAAGCCGTGCTTAATTAATGGACTGAAACCTGAAGACCTCCCTGTCACTCAGAGATCCATATGCATGATCTCCTGCCCTATTTTAGGAGCTGGTAAAGGGTATCGACAGAGACTGACAGTAAATTGCCTACTGAATCTTTCAGTGCTGTCTCATATCTAAGATGAGGTCACACTTCTCAAGGACCCAAGTAAAGACTAAGCAAGGCTGTACGTGGTATTCTAGTGGGCAATCTTCCCCATAGTGCTCTTGATTTTGCCAGCAGAGACTTTGTCAGATATGCATCATTATTTGTTGGCTCTCCCTGAATGTTCCTACTACATTCTTTTCTTTCACAGGTGTTACTTTGCAGTAAATATTTACACTTTAACTTAGTCTTCGTATCTACTTTCAGGAAGACTTCATTTATACATGTGGATTAGCATGTTTTCTACAATGTTATTTCAAATAGGGCATATTGTGAATGATAGGGATTTCTTTCACAGAATAAGATATCAACTCTTCAAATACAGTAAACTATCAAAGTAAGAAGTACCTTATCAGAACGTCTCCCACTGTCATGTTCTGGAGTCTGCCAGTGTTTATTTTGAACCCATGGCTACAGGCATGCACCCTGCAAGGACTGAGCAAGCAGAGATCCTAGAGCATGAGTGGACTCTTTTAAAGGATCTTTTAACAGACTTCTCTGGGATGTTAATGAACCTGGCTGAGATTTACCAAAACTTCACTGCAGTGGAGTGCTTTTCTTCCCAATTTTCATTCTATATTCCTCCTTTCACAGGTATCAGATCTGCATCTCGGGTTGATGGCTCTACCAACCTACTCCTACTCCTTATCTTTCACTGACATTTCCTCTATTAAATTTCTTATACTCTAACTACTAATTCATCCATGATTTCCAAAACATCTGAACTAACCCAAAGACTCTCCCACATTAATACTGTATATTTAAAATTCTGTATATAATACTGCATATAAAAATTCTATGCTTACATGGAAACTGTCCATGTTTTTATTTTCTTATTTTCTTTTTCTTTTTATTTATTTATTTTTTTTACACTTATTTCTTTCCTTTATAGTTATATGGCATATACCCTAAATGTGTCATATTAAAGTAAGGCATTTTAAATACTTGTAAAAGTTATCTTTTCAAATTTTATATATTTATTTATATATTTGTTTCTTTATAATATTAAAACATTCTTTAATACATTTTTTTCTGAACATATTCTCTTTTGGGTGATATTTCTTTAAAAATCTACCATGAACATTGGATTTTCTATACCCTAAATGCACTCTGAGTCAGAAGTTGTAGGGAGATTATCAAATTCCCCACTTCATATTCTGTACTTATGTTACTAAGATCAAATTTGCATTTTCACATCATGCAGAAGAATCATATAAAAGCTGAAGTCACCTACAACTCAATTTTTTTCTTATATGCTAGTGTTAAGACTTATTTGTTTCATTCCACATTTCTGCAATTGTTTCCTTAGAGACAAGCACGATATAGTACTTTATACTTATTCTATTACATTTAACTTAATTTGCTTTGGACCATCTAACTCATCAATACTCTTTCATGTCCCAATACTGACATCACATACACTTACCAATATATCCTGAATTACTTGTACCTTCAAAACCACTCATCATGTCATCTCTGTTTCAGGAACTGGTATAAATGTGAAACGGGAACGTCTCTGTGAACATGTGTTTAAACAACTGTCTGTAGTCTGCCATCAATATATTTATTAGCAGTTTCAGATTTCTTACTTCAACCAAGTGTGTATCTGAATAACTGTATATTTATTATAATAAAATCCATAGTACTCATATTTATCAGGTGATATGGAAGGCTACTTGCTTTGAGGAGGTCTACAGCAGCAAAGGACTCTGCAGTAGGTACAGACTGTAGTACAAATAGCACATCCAATAGCATGAAAGGTGTTGGGATTATCACTGGTAGAAAAGGATTAATTGTGGAGTTAATGGCAAGTCTTATTGGTAGAATCACAGGAAAAAACCATAAGCAAGGCCATGCTCTTTGTAGCAGAAGTGGACCAAGGAAGGGGAAGGGAGGGGGGAGGTTTGGGTGGAGGGAGGGTGATGGGTTGGGCCACATCTATGGTGCATATTTTTATCTATAATAATAATAATAATAATGCAAAAAAAGTAAAAAAAAAAAAAAACATTTGGGTTCCTGCAAGAGACTTTAAATACTTGCCTCAACAAGAAGGGGATTAGTCCTATTAACTGCCAAAAAGGGAGGCATCTGTTTATTTTTACAGGAGAAGTGCTACTTTTATGCCAACAGATCTGAGATC
>CAUYPK010009503.1:0-13772 GCA_963574355.1 Loris lydekkerianus
TTTTGGAAAGATGTTTGGAGAACACTTAGAGATCTAAAAATAGACCTGCCATTCAATCCTATAATTCCTCTACTAGGTATATACCCAGAAGACCAAAAATCACATTACAACAAAGATATTTGCACCAGAATGTTTATTGCAGCCCAATTCACATTTCTAAATCATGAAAAAAGCCCAAAATGCCATCAATCCACAAATGGATTAATAAACTGTGATATATGTACACCATGGAATATTAGGCAGCCTTAAAGTAAGATGGAGACTTTACCTCTTTCATGTTTACGTGGATGGAGCTGGAACATATTCTTCTTAGTAAAGTATCTCAAGAATGGAAGAAAAAGTATCCAATGTACTCAGCCGTACTATGAAACTAATTTATGGCTTTCATATGAAAGCTATAACCCAGTTATAACCTACGAATATGGGGAAGGGGGAGAGGGAGAGGAAAGAGGGGGTAGGATGGGCAGAGGGACGATGATTGGTGGGATTACACCTGCAGTACATCTTACAAGGTTACATGTGAAACTTAGTAAATGTAGAATGTAAATGTCTTAACACAATAACTAAGAAAATGCCAGGAAGCCTATGTTAACCAGTGTGATGAAAATGTGTCAAACAGTCTACAAAACCAGTGTATGGTGCCCCATGATCACATTAATGTACACAGCTATGATTTAATTAAATAAATAAATAAATATAAATAAATAAATACCTGAATCCTCAATGAAACTGGCTTCTAGAGAATATTTATTTTTCTTATTTTCAGTAGAATCAGTTATATTATTGTCTAGGAAGGACTACCAAATTGGACTCTTATACATTTATTCACAATCATATCATACATATGAAGTTTCCCTGTTTAAAAACATATCCAAGGAAGATTCCCAGTGTTTCTCCCAGTATGGTTGCAATACTATGGCTATTTTCGTCTCATGTCAAGCCCTAAATTCTCATGCTGAAGTTTAAACCCTTTTTATCGTGTTTCCTTCTTAAGTTTTTTAAGTCATTGCTTGTTATCAGTAGAAATTGGAGGATAAATTATGGAATCTAATACTTTTATAACAAAAGTGAGGAAACTGAGGCAAAGAGGAGTTAACTAAGGGCATTACTCCAAGTAGCTGAGCTAAAAGTATGAAAAGACTCACATGGGAACCTTCGAGTAAATGGTTCCATTTTGGCTTTGCCCTTCAGTTCACAGTGTCCACATTAAAGTACAATTCTGCACAAATTTGGCTTTCCCTGTAGGATTTTACCTTTAATATCTTCAATCAGTTCATTTAAGTAGATGAAATATCAATATTTGATGGGGCACTTAAAACAGGATGATTCAAACAATCTTGGATGTGGGACACCTGACCCCTGATTAAAATGTGGAATGGCAATAGGAATAGAAAACAAATCTCCTCAAGTTTCATTTAACTTATTTTCTTCTTTGTATTTTTAACGGATAATTCTAATTGATCTCTCACATTTATAAAACTATTCTAATATAAAACAAAAAATATCTGTTAAAATGATCTTGCTTTGACACATCTCACAGAATTCTCCACTGTCAGTCACATTGGAGATTGGACAGCTTAGAGATGAAAGACTTCTGATAATGTCCATGACTATAGCCTATTTTTGTGATTTGAATATGAGCAAATTAAATTTTCATTATCATTTGTTAGAACTTTCCTCATCTTAGAGTGATGGTTAGAGAAAACTGCTGTTAATAGTGTCCTCCTGAAATGGGCTGCCAATGAACTAACTGTTGAAATTGGGCTCAGTTCCTGCAGATGATTCTAATGGAGGAATACTGTAGATACCAGAAGATAAAGACAAATAAGGGAAGATAAAGACTTCCCTTACTTTATAAAATCACATCTCTCCAACTTTACTCTATTATTTCATTTCAGAGAAATCAGTTTTTCTCCCTGCCTGGCTCAAACTAACTTCTTCATTTAAATTTTTGAAGTCATTGCTTTTCTCCTGCTCTTGAATCTTCCATCATCAACACTTCCCTTCCCTTACATGTTCAATGCCACTTTCTTCCATGGCTTTTTACCCTCAAATTGCAAACCTTTTCACCTTTTTCATGGAAAAATGAGAAAGAAAATGTTAATTTTGCAATTTCCTGTAAGGTAAGATGCAAACTAAAAATAAGAGGCTTGATTCTTCCAGTTGAAAAATTTTTAAAGAGACGCTGTCTGTTGCTTCACATTTTTTTCTTTTGTACTTGTCAAATGTATATGAATCTACATAATAATTTAATAAGGCTTTCCGTAGCCTTACAACTCAAAAATTTTTTTTTAAGGACCTGAGAGCGATCGTTTTGAAATACAAATATCAAGAGCGATAGCTCCTTTACCTTCTGTGGGCAGATAAGAGCCTAACTCCAGTGGAACCTTCCCTCCTATTTACCAAACTAACTCTTGTCTTTAAGATATTGGAAATGTATTTTTCCTTCACATAAAAACATGTAAATGTTAATGAAAAAAGTCCCAACCTTTTTGGTTGGGACTTGAAGAGGTTTATTCTAAGCCAAATGTGTGTGACTGGGCTGGAGGACATTGCCTCAAGAGGGCCTGAGGAAATTTGTTCATGGTAGCTGAATTACAGTTTGATTTTATACATTTATGGAGACAGGAATTTCCTGTAAGACTCTAAGTCAATATGTGAAGGGTATATAGTGGTATGGCCTAAAAAGGCAGGACATCTTAAAGCAAGGACTTAAAGTTTATGGGTTGGTTTAAAGATTCTTTGATTTGTAATTGGTTAAAGAAATGAAGTTTTGTCTAAAGGTTTGGAATATTAATTACTTAATTAGTGACAAGACACTGGCATTTCCTGAAGCCCAAGTGATCCCTTGAGTAAATTAATAACCTGTAGGTGTGGTTTAAGCTTTGCCTTATATAGTCTTAGGCCTGTAAATAAGGTACAAAGAGTATCTCCAAGAAAGGAGAGATGCATGAGGAAGTATGTCTGACCTCCCTTCTCCTGGTGAAAACTTAGCTTTAGGGTGTTTCTGAGGTCCCCTGGCTGAGAGGGCTGCATTTAGTCAGCTGAGTATGTAATATTTTATTTTAGTTCACAGAACTAATACAAGACAGAGATAAATCTGGGAGCAACCAAAGCTGATATCAAGCTACTGCTTTACTATTTCCCTTCAGCAATGTTAAAGTCTTAGCCTGGCAAAAAATTTCTTATTAACTCAACTTTAGAGAAAATCCTGTGAAGCTTCCTTATGAGTAGGCCTCTTGCTTAAACTTTGTTTTCAGCGTGCCTGGTTGAGTTGAAGCAAGAATCCTGCCAAGTCAATGTAGGGGAGGAAACAATTTTCTCTCTACTCTTCATAACTCTTGGGTGAAACAGACCACCTTACCAAAAGACAGATTAACAAGAAAAAAAAAGTTGAGGATAGTGCCTGTGGCTCAGTGAGTAGGGTGCTGGCCCCATATACTGAGGGTAGTGGGTTCAAACCCAGCCCCGGCCAAACTGCAACCAAAAAATAGCCGGGCGTTGTGGCAGGCGCCTGTAGTCACAGCTACTTGGGAGGCTGAGGCAAGAGAATCACCTAAGCCCAAGAGCTGGAGTTTGCTGTGAGCTGTGATGCGACAGCACTCTACCGAGGGTGACAAAGTGAAACTCTGTCTCTAAAAAAAAAAAAAAAAAAAGAAAAAGGAAAAAGAAAAAACAAGTTGAAGTTTAATATCGTGTATACCTCATGTATACATAGGAAGTACTTAGAGAAATGAGTAAATCTCAGAAAGGTGGCTTTGGATTCAGGCTTAAATACCATTGTCTATTGAAACAAAGAAGGTTGCTGGGAAGGCTATTTGGTGGGACCTCACCTAATGTGCATAATGCAATGGTAAATTTCAAAACTATTAAGAAAAGAGTATAATTGTCTTACCACAAGAAATAAGTAAGCTAGGTGATGGATGTGTTAATCAGTTCGATGCAAGCATTTCGCATTGTATATCAAATCAGTACACTGTACCCCATAAATGCATCAATGTACACAGTTTTGATTTAATAAAGAAAAAAAGTACAGTAAACAAGGGTCAGATCTGTTATACAGATTTAAATTGGTGCCTTCTCCATTAATAAAGATCTCTAGTGATTTAGAGTAGTCCTTCTCATCTTGGTGCAGAGAGAGACACACACACTCTTATTAATAGAGATTCCCTTCATAAATATAAATTTCACTTACAAAATGGTAACTTCTATTTTATTTTTAGAGTTTCTTCTGTGTCTGCAGTTTCTTAAAGTAACCTTTATTCCAAAATAAGTATATTTTTGGGTGGCACATTTTGATTTTCAACATCAGTCTGGAGAATTCCCCACCTGTCATATTAAATCACCCTTGATATTTAGTCTCCTTCCATGTATAATCAAATTCCTCACACCATGAGCTTGATATTGGATCAACCTGACCTGCCCTCAATGAGAATCTAAATCAGTCTAGTCAGAATTTTCCTACCACTGATGTTTCTTTCTTCTTAGTAATTCTCCAATCACTGACACCCTCCTCCTGGCTCTGATCCTTGGCTATAAATCCTTACTTATCATGCTGTATTCAGAATCAATCCCAATGGTATATGTGAAACTTAGTAAATGTGGAATGTAAATGTCTTAACACAATAACTGTGAAATTGCCAGGAAGGCTATGTTAACCAGTGTGATATAAACGTGTCAACTAGTCTGTGAAACTAGTGAATGATGCCCCATGATCATATCAATGTACACAGCTATGACTTAATAAAAAAAAATAAAAAAATAAAAACAAACAAATAAAAAAACCTAATTCTATATTGAGGTATCTTTTCCCCTATTACAATAGTTCCTGAATAAAATATTGTATACTGCTTTAACTGCTGTCTGGCTCTTATTTTCTTAAACAAACCTCAGTTTTTTTTTAATATTTAAAATGGTGAAGATAATGCCTTCTCTAATATAATTGCAGTGAGTATTAAATGATGTCATGCATGTGAAGCAATTAGGGTTCATTAGTTCATTACCTATTAACTATTATAATGAATTAATGTCTATAAACAATTTGGTGATCTTTTTTTTCTGTGTCTTCAAATGCTCTAAGCCTTCTTTTGCTGTTTGTTATCCCTTCTTTGAAATTATCTACTCTTTCTTCTTCTCTTGCATTATATTCTCCTGGTTCTTCTGCTACCTTTTTGACATTTCCTTGACCTCCTTCCATTCACCCATATATTAAGTGTAAGAGTGGCATAAGCCTATGGTTTTGGGCTCTTCTTTTCTCCTTAAACTCATGCTATATTGTCTCATTCAGTGTCAAGGACTGCCAGTCTACCTTTTGTGCAAAAGCATTCCAGAGCAGATCACTGCACCTAGCACCTAATAGCTGGTCAATAAACTTTTGTTGAAGCTATTAATGTTAAATTCTGTATTTCTGATTGTAACTTCTTTGTAATACTGAAAAGATTCACTGAGCTAGATCTCTCTACCTGGATGTTATGTTCAATCTTCACTTACTTAGCATTTTCTCTGTTTCCTGTTTCTTTTAATAGCACAGACACCTCCCTGTCACAGAGATTTAGAAACATAAAATCATATTTGTATTCACCAATGCCCTTGCCTAAAAAGACAATCATTGCCAAGTGGTGTCAGTTGTAACTCTTAGTTGCAGGAAACAACCAATTAACTAGTCTTGCAGCTTTTAGTTTCCTGGAAGCCAACTATTAGTGCAATTATTCCTCCCACCTCCTCACTTAAACCCCCTTATAAAGGATTTTTTAAATGAGACAAAAGTCTTTTAATTGGCCACAATTGTCAATTTTCATTCTAGTAGCAAATGCAGGCATGATTAGGGTTTAGCAAAATTAATTTAGATATGTGAATTACATTTTCTATTATGAAATTCTGGAAGTTTCAGAGAACATTCACAAGAAATGTTAAAGGGCAAGATTCAGTTCATTTAGCAATTGAACAAAAATTTGAATAACAGATATGGTAATATCTGCTAGGAACAAAAAGACACACTATTTTTCACTGAAATAATTTTAAAAACACCATGGTAACTCCGGCACATGAGTATATTTATTCATTTTAAAGGGAAAAAAGGTAATGTCAAACCATTCCTAGGTTAAAGCTATCCAATTTTGTTGTTGAACATATTTGCTGGTATTTGTTTATTATATATTATTGAAAGCATGGTAACTGTGTAGCGCATCTCTAGTGTGCACTTTTCCCACTACCAATTTCTCATCCCTAGGGAGCTCCAGACCTTCCATTTTTATATCACCTACTCCAACACAGTTGTCAACTCCTGCCAAGATTTCAGTGGTCCCTAGAGAACTTGTGTGACCCAGAGCTTCAACTTTCATATGGGCTTCCTTTCAGGGAGAGAGACCCGAAGAGCTGAAGTGCTGGAACTCCTCCATTCAGACTCTTTTCCTCCCTCATTGCTACCCCACCCACTGCAGTCAAGAGAGACCAATGAAATGAGACTCTCAAAAGTGACCACCTGCATTTTGCTGGTGTACCCTCCAGTCTGAAGTTTCCAAAGAGAAGGGCCCATACTTTTCCCCTTGAGGACATGCAGTGGACCTAGGGGTGCTCATTCTGGGAGTTCCCTGCCTGCTGTCATTCCTCAGAGTTACCTGCTAGTGAGATAGGCATACAGGCCAGATCCTATACCCCAGGATTGATTCAGGTTGCTTAGGGACACAGAGGGCAGAATTGAAGAGGCAAAAGGGATCATGTTCCAGAACAGACAGGAGAGGATCTGGCTGGAAACACTGCTTAGTTAGGAGAAAGGGAGACCCTAGATGGTGATTTTGTGTCCTACTTTGGTATGTATTGACCTGGTGTTGGATGGGTGGGCACACTGAGACCCTGTAGAACAGCTATTCCATTCTATCCCATTCCCTATGGTTTCCTCAGTTAAAGCCAGTGCTGGATGATCTTCATGCAAGGTGATGGATTGTTTCCCAACTTAATGCTGGAAGTTCAAATTAAGGGTTGGGTGAGACACTATCCATGGAGGGTGTTATTGTGAGGGATTACTCTAGCTGGGGTCACCCAGAAATGGTTACAGTGCATCTGGGTGGGTCCATTTAGGTAGTGGTCATTGACAACTGAGCTTTGGGCATTTGCACAAACCAGGTCTAAGAACAATGTCTGATCAAGCTTGGGCAAATCCCAGTAAAGGCTGAATCTTAGGAGGTTCCGCTGGCCCAGAAACAGTGATAGAAAATCAGAAATATTGATTCATTAATACCAATGTATGTAAACATAGCAAAATTACATAAGATGCTAATAAATGGGAAGCTGGGTGTGATATTGATCAGAATATGATAACATCTTTAACAACTTTTTAATATAAAGCTATTGTAAAAGTAAAAGTTCATTTAAAAATGATAGATAAGTTTATATTTAAATTCTAAGCCCTATCACTATATTTAGACCCCAATTGGATGGTTTTTGGAGAAGAAAATTTCTAAACAAGATCTGTTTTGTTTAGAAGTGTACTCACTTATTTTCCCATTAAAGAATAGCAGTTTATTCCCCAAGTTTGATTATTTAGAGCCACAGAGATTAAAATGGACAAAGGGAATTGTGAATATTATGATGATAGGGGAGCCAAAAAAGACTGCTTTTATTCAGCTTACATATTTAGAATGCCCAAGAAACAGTGTAAAATGTTCTTTTCTCTGTTTATTTTAGAAAATGGTAGAGAAAAATTATTCCCTTGAGGGTCATTATGTACATTGTATCAAAAATATAATTCTGGATATTGTTCTAGTACATGTAGTCAACAGTTCTTAGGACTCTAAATGATGAGGTAGGAGGCAAAAGTATGCCTCAGGTGGTGGTATGTAAGGAAGAAACTACCCTGAAACTCAAGAAATAGAAGTAATGGTAATTCATTTTGGCTTTTCAAAGTGTGTGGCAATATTTGAAAAATATACCAATTCTATTTAAAAAAACATCTCCCTCAAATTTTAGGGGTGAATGCTTCAGGCATGATGTATTACTTTTTGGCAAATATAATGACTTCTTAAAGGAAGTGTTGCAGTGCTCTGAGCCATTTGATTAGAGGATCCATTTAAATTCAACCTCATACAATTTAGAATGTTTAGGTAGCCCATAATAGCACAGCAGAAACAAAGCAGACTGAACTCTCACTGGCTGCTAAAAGGTCTTTAAAAGCATTTCTCTGGCAAGGGCTTAATTTAAGTTTATAGTAACAAAAATTCAGAGCAATTTTAGTGGATGGAAGAGAAAGAGGATTGAGGTTGGAGAAAAGAAATGAAGTGTAAAGATATCTCTTAAACTTTTTCAGTGTTTACATAGCCTAGGAATAACCTCATTTAGCATAAAATTCTAGGCTATCTTAAAGTGGATCTGTTGGAATGTAATCAGGTTTGAGACTTGACTATTTGACATTCTCCAGTGATTCCTTAACCTACATACAAATCAAAAGGAACAGTTTATTGGCTTCTTTCTTCACATAGTATTGGTGACAAACGTGTTGAAAAAGAAGCAAGACTGAAAAGTGAAATTTTCTAGAGTATTCATCTTAAGAACTCTTTGCCTTCCTAGGGGAATCAGTTTTACTACTAAGAAACTAATGTTCACATTCAAGAGAGTTGTTTAAACATTGCCTCACTAAACTATACGGTGATTCATATGGTGTATCTAATGCTGCTATTGAATTTCGTAAATCTGTAAAGATTCCAAGTTGTTTAAAATTTTCTTTATTTCTGAAGTTGCGGAAAAGCCAAGACCCGAACTGGGGGTGATCCTATCTTTCAGGAGAAAGGAGCAGCTGCAGGGGTTCTGTGGAGTGCCTGTGAAGATGTTCTGTGTCTTTGGGAGCTGGCAGAGGACCCAGTGGATCCTGTTTCTAGGAGCTGTTATCTTCTCCTCCTGGAGAGGATCCCAAGGTTCAAATGAAAATCTCTGGCTGGAAAATAAAAGAAATCAAGGCAAAGGTGAAAATTTTTTTTTTCTTTATGTCTATAAATTCTGTAGATATGTTTGCAAATTTCTATTTGTTTATTTCTAAAACGTGTGAGTGAGAGTTTAGCGCATACCAAGTAATTTAATTTTTTCCACTGTTCTGCTTGCAGTGTTTTCATTCCTGCATTCGTTCTACATAATTAAAAATTATTCCTTACAAATATGTCTAATGAGTAATGACTTTACCATCAAATCCCCAGACTCCCACAGAGTTAAATTATAGAGTGTTAGTTAAATTTGCCTGAAAAGCAGTGAAAATAACTTTTGGAATCAGAGATGTAAAACTGAGAAATCTGGTCCAGCATAATCTTTTAGCCCTGTAAAGAATTACATGTGTGCACTAGCACACATATATCATGCAAGATTTGGTCTTGGCTGTATGAATTTCACTGAGATATGCTAAAGGATTGTTTTATTGTTAATTGATAAATGATCCTCTTTACCTTGGAAGTCCCATTTCTTCTAATCAGGTGATTATAAGTATCCCACTTTTTATGCTACATGTTTCTAAAAGCACCTATAAATACATTAAGAAAAGACAATAGAGTTTGAAATATACTAAAAGAACTTGGTATACCATACTACTACCTTTCATATCTGAAAATAAATAGAGGAAAATTTTATAGAAATGTTTTATAGAAATATTTTATAGAAAATATAAATACTTTTACTAATTATTCACAATAAGCACACAGACAATATTAGGAATCTAATATATTTTATAATGTTAGATTAATAGACTATTTCTTTTCTTTTTTATTTTCTTTTTTTTTTTTGATACAGATTCTCACTATGTTGCCATGGGTAGATTACTGTGGCATCACAGCTCACAGCAACCTTCAACTCTTGGGCTTAAGTGATTGCCTTAGCCTCCCAAGTAGCTGGGACTACAGGCGCCCACCACAATGCCTGGCTATTTGTTGTTGTAGTAGTTGTCATTGTTGTTTGGCAGACCCAGGATGAATTCAAAACTGCCAGCTCTGGTATATATGGCTGGCACCCTTAGCCACTGACCTATAGGTGCTGAGCCGACTATTTATTTTCTTAAGAGTAAAATTAAGATTTTTTTAACATATATGTGTGTGTTTATAGATGTGTATATACACACATAGTTTACATAAAATAAAACAAATACACTGAGTGTATTTAAATAAGTTTTGAAAAATTTATAGTCATGCACCACATAATTTTTCAGTCACCGATGGACTTTGGTGTTTCTGTAATATTGCAATGGAGCTGAAAAATCCTATCACCCAGTGACACTGTAGTTATTGTAACATTGTAGCAAAATAAAATACTCACATTTTATGGTATCCTAATGTAAATAAACTTGTTATGCTGTCAGTCATATAAAAGCATATTACATACCATTAGGTATAGTATATAATACTTCAAAATAATAATACATATGTTACTTGTTTACGTACTGACTATACTTTTAATCATTATTTTGGAGTATACTACTTCTACGTCTAAAAAACTTTAACTATCCAACAGGCTCAGGTATGCTTTTAGGAGATATTCCAGAGGAAGGCATTGTTTGTTATTGTAGGCTCCGTGTGTGTTATTGACTTTGAAGACCATCCACTGGGACAAGATGTGGAGTTGAAGACAGTGATATTGGAGTGATATTGGTGATTGAGATTCTGTATAGGCCTAGGCAAATGTATGTGTTTGTGTCTTAATTTTTTAACAAAAAGTTTAAAAAGTAAAAAAAAAAAAAATAAAACCATGAAAATGGGAAACACTTACAGAATAAAGATGTAAAGAAGGAAAATATTCATACAGCTACACAGTGTTTGTGTTTTAAGCTGTACTATTACAAAAGAGCCAAAAAGTTATAAAATTAAAATATTTATAAAGTATAAAAGTTACAGTAAACTATGGCTAATTTATTATTGAAAAAATAATTTTTCATTTTTTTATTATTTATTTATTTATTTATTTATATTAAATCATAGCTGTTTACATTAATTTTATCATTGGGGACCATACACTAGTTTCGTAGACTGTTTGACACATTTTCATCACATCGGTTAACATAGCCTTCCTGGCATTTTCTTAGTTATTGTGCAAAGACATTTACATTCCACATTTACTAAGTTTCACATATACCCTTTGTAAAATGCACCGCAAATGTAATCCCACCAACCCCCCTCCTTCTGCCCACCTCCCCCCTCCCTCCCCTCCCTTTCCCCCTTCCTCCTATTCTTAGGTTGTAACTGGGTTATAGCTTTCATGTGAAAGCCATAAATTAGTTTTATAGTAGGGCTGAGTACATTGGATACTTTTATTTCCGTTCTTGAGATATTTTACTAAGTAGAATATGTTATTTTTTTGTAGCTCAATTGTACATTATTCATAAAGTCTACAGTAGTGTAATGTCCTAGGCCTTCACATTCACTTACCTATCACTCACTCACTGACTCATGTAGAGCAACTTCAGTTCTACAAGTTCCATTTATGATAAGTATCCTACACAAGTGTACTATTTTAAAAATCTTTTATTCCATATTTTTATCAGGGGTTCTCAAACTGTGGGCCATGGGCCACATGAGGCAGTGTGGTTGTATTTGTTCCCAATTTTTTTTTTTTTTTTTTTTACTTCAAAATAAGGTATGTGCAGTGTGCATAGGAATTTGTTCATAGTTTTTTTTGTTTTTTTTTTTTAACTATAGTTCATCCCTCCAACCATCTGAGGGACAGTGAACTTGCCCCCTGTTTAAAAAGTTTGAGGACCCCTGGATGCACAAATACTTATTTTGTGTTATAAGTGCCAATACAGTAACATGCTGTACAAGTTTGTAGCCTAGGAGTATTAGGCTACACCATACAGCCTAAGTGTACAGAGACTATACCATCTAGGTTTGTAAAAGTGCACTCTGTTGGGTTCACACAATGATGAAATAACCAAATGACACATTTCTCAGGACATAACCCCATGGTTATATGACACATGACTGTATACCCATGTGACTTGCACCCTAATTAAAATATAAAACATTATCATCATCATAGGATGATATATCGTACCTCTCAGTCCCCCAAAACTATAAATTATTTCTCCATGTTCTAAAAATTCATATAAATGAAATTATAAAGCATGCACTATTCCTTTCACCAGTCTTCTTTTGTTCAGCATAAGATATGTGAGTTCCATCCAAGTTTTCACACGTTAGTATTTACTTCCTTTTTGTTACAAAGTGTTCCATTGAATAAATATAATACAATTTGTTTTTTTCTCTTCTATCAATAAGCAGAGTCATCTGTTGTTTTGTTATCATGAATAGAGCTACTAAGTACAGTTCTTGTGGAATAGGAAGTGTACACATCATCAGCTTCAGTTTTCCTTTGTTTTTAATTCTTTCAACTAAATACCTAGAAGTATAATTGTTGCCTCCTATGTTAAATATATGGTAAATAATCAGAAAGTGACAAATTATTTTCCATAGTGATTGTACATCAGCTATGTATATGACTTTCAGTTATAGGATATCTTTGCTAACACTTGTTGCTATCTGTCTTTTTCATTTTAACCATCCCTCTAGGGCAGTGGTTCTCAACCTTCCTAATGACTCAACCCTTTAATACAATTCCTGTGGGTCGAGACCCACTGGTTGAGAACCACTGCTCTAGGGAGTGGGAAGTGGTATCTCATTGGGGATTTTAATTTCCATTTCTCTAATTGAAGTGTTTATTCCATTTACATTTAAAAGAAACCTGATCTAAGAATGTTGATACTAGGAATAATCCCAGGAAGCAAACTCTACAATTGTGTTTCAGAACTGGATTATTTGACAGACCAGCTGGTACTGAGTGATCTCATCTATAATGAATGGTATGTGGAGTATAGATAGCCCTTGGCATGCTGTCATGGTGCAGTTGCAGTTATTTTCATCAATGGATGTGACACCAGTGGAAAAGTGGCCTGATACATGGTGCAATATCTCTCTGGCACTTGAGAGGTTTGAATACCATTTTACTCTTAATTATGGCTATTGTTTAGATACTTCAGGCTACTCATGCCAAAGATCAGAAGCCAAAGAAAGGGGTCATCTACTGACAGAGATAATTGACTCCAATCAGCAGGAAAAGAGTTAGGGCTACTGTCTTACAGTGTGGGTAGAAAAGAATATGTTTATTGCCCAGGGGAAACTTGGCTTTTCCCACACCATATTTTAATTGTAAATAGACAAGAAAAAATATATAATATGAAAGCGCATAACAAATAAAGGCTTATTCCACTTGAGGATAATAGCCTAGGTTATGACACCAAGTAAGCTGACTAGACTAGCAAGTTACTACTCAAGAAAAGGGAAATATGAAATGGATAGTGGAAAAACATGGCTGATGATTGTCAGTTATAGCTTTCACATCAGTTGTAGCTATAAATATTGTATCCTATTAATACTTCTATTTTTCACTGAGAAACAAAAACAACTAGATTCAGAAAGAACTTTCTATAGAGGGTAAATTTTTTAAAATGCAAGAAATAACCTGAGACGCTGCTGTATTCCTTGATCATTTCTAAGAGTTTTGTAGTAAAGTCTCTAGTGTTTTCCAGATATAGAATCATATCATCTGTGAAGCGCAAAAGTTTGATCTCTTCTGACCCTATAGGAATACCCTTGATGGACTTTTCTTCCCTAATTATGATGGCTAAAACTTCCCTTACAATGTTAAAGAGCAGTGGAGACAATGGGCAACCTTTCCTGGTTCTTGATCTAAGTAGAAATGATTTCAATTGAACTCCATTCCATACGATATTGGCTGTGGGGTTGCTGTAGATG
>CAUYPK010009509.1:0-10721 GCA_963574355.1 Loris lydekkerianus
CAAATATGAAGTGTCCATCCTTATCCTTAATTATTTTGGTTGGTTTAAAGCCTATTGGATCTGCGAACAGGATTGCAATGCCTACTTTTTTCTACTTTCTATTTGCCTGGAATATAGATGACCATCCCTTCACCTTGAGTCTATATTTTGTCTTTTAATGTAAGATGCGATTGTTGGATGCAACAGATATCTGGCTTGAGTTTATGTATCCAGTCAGCCAACCTGTGCCTCTTTAGAGGACAATTTAAACGATTCACATTAATTGAGAATATTGATAAGCCTTTCGAGAGTCCGGTGGACATTTTTAATCCTTTTGTGACTGTGGAAGTTAAAATTTGATGAAAAATTGTTTGGGTGGGTTTACTTTTGTGGTGGAGAATTACGCTGGTCTTTATGGAGGATAGGTCTAAGAATGTCCTGGAGAGCTGGTTTAGTTGTGGCAGATTTCTTCAACATGTGACTGTTGTTGAAGTATTTAATTTCTCCGTCATAAATGAAGCTCAGTTTAGCTGGGTACAGGATCCTGGGTTGAAAGTCATTTTGTTTTAGGAGATTAAAAATTGATGACCATCCTCTTCTAGCTTGAAAGGTTTCAGCAGAGAGATCTACAGTTATTCTAATATTCTTTCCCTTGTAGGTAATGGTTTTCTTTCATCTGGCAGCTTTCAGAATTTTCTCTGAAATTGATTATGATGTTTCTGGGGGATGTCTTATTCGGGTTGAGTCGTGCTGGAGTTCTGAAACTGTCTGCTATCTGAATTTCGGAATCTCTTGGTATGTCTGGAAAGTTCTCCTTCATAATCTCATGGAGAAGAGACTCTGTGCCTTGTGAAGCCACTTTGTCATTTTCGGGGATCCCTATAAGACGAATATTGGTTTTCTTTGAATTATCCCAGAGTTCTCTGAGAGAGTGGTCTGTTTTTGCTCTTCATTTGTCTTCCTCTTTGAGGGTTTCGGAGCATTTGAAAGCTTTGTCTTCAATGTCAGAAATTCTTTCTTCTGCTTGCTCCATTCTGTTACTGAGGGATTCTACTGTGTTTCCCAGATCTTTGAGGGATGCAACTTCTTGTCTCAATGATTCAAAATCTTTGGTCATTTGGTCTTTGAATCCATTGAATTCTTGAGATAACTTTTGGAATTCTAATTCGATCTTATTTGCTATTCAGATCCTGAATTCAATTTCTGACATCTCAGCTATTTGTTTGTGCATGGGATCTTCTGCTGTTTCTGCCCCATTGATCCTTAGGGGAGTGGATATACTCTGATTATTCATATTGCCAGAGTTTTTCTGTTGATTTCGCCTCATGATTGTTTTTCACTATTGCATCTGGCTGTCCTCAGAGTTGAGGAGGTGTCTCTCCAAGATTAGACCCCAGGGGGATCACTCTATTGTTGCTGGATCTTTGTAGGGAGTGACCCTGTGTAGTTCCTCTGGGGCTGCTCTAGCTAGGGATTTCTGGTTGTGGAAGCAACTTCAGTGTGTGACACACCCAGATCCAACAACAGGGCTGGAGGTGGTGCGCATGGTTCTGGGAGTGCCTGGCGCCCAGTGACTTTGGCACAGAGAGCCCAAGGCTCCAGCAGTCTCTGGCCAGGAAAAGGGCTCTGCGCAGAGGCATGGAGGGCTCCAGAGGGCATGCAGCTACCAGAGTTCCTGGCCAGATGAACAGGTTAGTGTGGAGGCTGGGAGGACAAAGGACGGAGGATGCAGGGTTGCGTGGCTCCTGCAATTCCTGGTCAGGGAATGCAGAGGCCTGGTGGTGCGGGTCACGTGTTGGGGGTCGCTGCACAGCTCTTATGGAGGTCTGGGCAGCGCCAAGCCCAGGAGTTTGAGATTGCTATGAGCTGTGACGTCATGGCACTCTACCCAGGGCAACAGCCCAAGTCTCCAGTGTGCCAAAACCGTTTCACTCTGCCCCTTAGGATTAAGGCCGTAAGGCAGCTCAGTCTCTGCCTTTAGGCTGCTCAGGTTACTTTGTCTGACCCGATCCTCGCTCTGGGACCCTGAGCGCGGAGCTTGCCAGGGCAGTTCTTTCACAATGGCTTCCTGTGCCCAGCTCAGTGGCTCAGTCTGGGGTCCCAGACAATGCCCATAGTTCTCCACACTCCTGCTGAAGCTCTCCCCAAGGCAGTTCAACTGAGTGCCATGTCCAAGAACACCAAAACTGTTCACAGGTAAGACCTTTCCGGTTTGCAGTCTCACTGCTGCTTGTAGTTATGGTTGCCTGCGTGATTAGGTCGATCAAATGCACGCAACCACTTGCCAGTTTTCCACTGTTTTTGTTCTTCTCTTGGGGTCCAGAAGTCCCTTGCTGGCTCCCTGTATCCTCAAAGGGATGATTATAGGCAGATCCTACCGGCCAGAGATGCCTTGAGTCTTGTCTCCCCAGACTTGCCATGCCCAGTTGCAGGCTCTCATATAACTTTTTGCAGTGATGGAAGTGTTCTCTGTTTGTGTTGTCCAATACAAACAGTGTATAGTTGTATGTGATTACTGAACATTTGAAATGTGAGAAAATGAATTTTAATTTTATTTACTTTTTGATAAATGGCATTTTGAGTTTAAATATTCACGTGTGGTTAGCGATAACTGAATTGGAATAGCATAAGCAGACAGATACAAACATTAGAAATAATTGCAGTTTAACTAAACATGTATCATCACAGATGTGAAGAAACCTACCATAGGTAGGAAGAGTCATTAAACTCAGCTGTAGGAGTTCAACTCATCAACATGTACCATCTACATTTATGTCCAGCTCTGCCTCTTACGAGCTGCTGGACTTTAGGCAAAGTCACTTGAGTTGCTCAACCTTTTAGGCCTCAGCTTTCTGATCTCTCAGATGAAATTTAATCTTCCCTCATAAGGTTATGGTGGGGACAAAATGTGCGATGGTAAAGTGCCAAATCGGGGTCTGACACGTGCTGTCAAAGTGCTTACTGCCACGGCACTACCACTCCTATTCCAGTACTATTATATTTATTGACAGAGTGGGTATTATTTGTGTTATTTCTTGAATTTATGTTTTGTGTAGGAAAAGCCAGGAGTATTTCATGTAGGGAGTGCCAGTGCAAAGGGCTATCAAAGAAAACGTTTAGTGATGAGCAAAGAGTTTAGCATGTTTGCAGTGCAAAAAATTTGTGGGCTGATAAGATACATGGAGTGAAGTTCACAGGGTTGATAAGATGCATGGACTGAAGTTTGTGTTGTAAAAGGCCTTGTCTGTCATGCTTAGGCATGTGAGAAGGCCCTAGGCAAGCAGTACCCAACCTTTGTGGCACCCCAAGCCAATTTCACGAAAGACAATTTTTCCATGGACCAGGATGAAGGTTGGGTGGTTTGGGGATGATTCAAATGCTTTACATCTCCACCTCAGCTCATCAGGCATTGAATTCTCATAAGGAGTGTGCACCCTAGATCCCGCGCATGTACAGTTTACAGTAGGGCTCACGCTCCTATGAGAATCTAATGCTGCCAGTTATCTGACAGGAGGTGGAGGTTAGGTGGTGATGCAGGCAGTGGGGAGCAGCTGCAAATGCAGGTGAACTTCCCTCTCACCCACGGCTCACCTCCTGCCGGGTGGTCTGGTTCCCAACAGGCCACACATTTCAGCAAGAGATTTGCAAGACCCCATTTATGTTTTGAAATATAATATCAGGAATAAATGGGCAGGGTAGAGATTTGGGCCAGCAGAGCAATTAAGCAATTGTTTTCACATTCTATTAATAGTTGATGATGTCGTGAATACAGTAGAGATGTTTAAAAGGGGGTCTTCAAGATATTTAGGAGGTACACTTGGAGGACTTGGTAATGAGTTGATTCATCGTTTGAGCAGAGAATGAGAAGAGAATATCCAGATGGTGTTGTCTAAGAGACAGATAGAAATATATTTCAGAAGTTTCTAGTGAAGTCTAGGCTAGAAGTATTGACTGGAAATCATAAAATTAGAGTAAAATGAACTGGGAATTTATCTCACTTAGAAAGACTCCAGAGCTTGATAACGCTAACATCTGGAGCAATCAAGTGGTTTTTCAAAAAGGAAAGTCTACCAACTATATGTAGTGTAAAACTTAACACATTTAGTGTTAAAGTAGCTATTTACTTGGGACATATTATTCTCTTCTAAATAGGTAAAATCACTTTGCTGATCTTGGATGAAGAAAGTGATGTTTTCTTGTTAATTTTTGATGCCATGAATACATTTTCAACCAATGACGAAATCCAGAGACTTGGATGCAAAGCATTACATGTGCTCTTTGAAAGAGGTATTTAAAAATGTTGAATTCATTATTTCAAAATTTAAGGGTACATATAAGAAAAAAGGGCTTATAATGGGAAAAGTAGAATATAACTGTGATAAGAAGGTGTCTAAGATTGTATTATTGAGAAGTGGGAGCTGTCTGTCAAAGGTAAGTAAATCCAGAAATATTGATTGTTTTGGTGGTGAATTTCATTCATGGGTTTTAAATCATGCAGTTGGAGTAGATTTTCTTCTATTCCTTCACGAGTCATAAGGTTTACTTTGAAAACTGGTTGTGTGGGTGTTATGAAAGAAAAATTAAAACTGTGAAGTCAAGTACAGGTTCCATTTGGGTTTATGATGTTGAGTCATCACCAGAGATTTTAGAAATTGTTACAGCCTCTGCATGGAGAACCAGGAGGCTTACAAAGTATCCCTTAGGAAAAAGACATGCATTTCATAATGTGCCACTGAGATTGATGACAGAGATTAGCATGTAATTTTGGAGTTGGGCAGAACCTTTGTTTAGTCTTTCTGCTGGCTGGATGAAGAAGCGGGTCAGAGCAGGTGAAATGAACCACCTGCCTGAGGCACGTAGCAATTCAGTTATCACTATTTTTTGAGAGTCCCTCACTTTTTTTTTCTTTGTTTTGTTTTTTGAAACAGGGTCTCACTCTGTCACCTGAGCTAGAGTGCCGTGGCATCAGAGTAGCTCACAACAACCTCAAACTCCGGGGTTCAAGCAATCCTCCTGTGTTAGCCTCCCAAGTAGATGGCACTACAGGTGCCCACCATAACTCCTGGCTAATTTTTCTATTTTTAGTTGAGATGGGGGTCTTGCTCTTGCTCAGGCTCATCTTTGACTCCTGAGCACAAGCAGTCCTCCTCTTCAGCCTCTCAGAGTGCTAGGATTACAGGTGTGAGGCACCACCCTGGGCAGAGAGCCTGTTTTGTATTATTATGGGAACTAACAGTTTAGGGTAAGAATGATTCATGTGGCCCTCTGTCAGTATCAGTTTCCCAGTCTAATTTCTGGCAGTTCCAGGAATGAAATAGATCCCCTAATACTGTTTAATTACCTGTCTTATTCCAGAAGGACTTTAAACAGTTTACATATAATTATGGTACATAGAAAAAATCGATGAGAAAATGGATGAAGGGTTATGTTCACTATTGACTTACACTCCTGTGTATTTTTTGCAAAGGGGTGGGCCCAAAATTTGGCTCTTTGCTTCCTACCTGGCAAAGAAGAAGTAAACATTAAACCTTAAGGTAAAATAAACTGTTACTCAGGAGAAGCAGGTGGTCACACGGGAGACCTGAGAAAATCTTCCCATAGATTTCCCCTGATGAAATGATCCAGTACCCACATTCTGTAAGGAATATAAGGTGTATTGCGGAGACAGTGGCTCTGTCAAGAGAGTCAGAACAGCACAGACCTGGTACCCAGCTCTTTGCTGATTAGACTTGACAGAGGGAAAGAAACTTCCCTGTGAGTGAGGAATGGAAGAACGTCACGTCTTTTGGGTTATCATCTATAAATGTTATTTATATCTTGCAACTAAGCTCTTGATAAAAATTGAGCATGATAAAGTTGGAAGTTTTATTGTCTTTCAGGCCCTGTAACCTTCTGTGTTGCAATTCAGGGACACGGTCTTATTCATGGAAGAAGGGCTAACAGTATTTTCTCACCAGCATTGTTGGGTCCATCCAGGACACATGGAGATGGACCAGGGCATGTTCAGAAGAAGAACTTAACTCAGTAGGAAGTTCATTACTGCTGAGTATTATAAATTTAAAGTAGGACAATTTCTGACTTTTCCAGGAGTATCAGTTATCAAAGACTCAGGGCCAACTCTAAAGTTAATTTTCAAAATTTAAAAATACACTGTGGAAACAGCTATATAAAGTTCATGATACCCTTCCTTTATAAGAGGAACTTAACCAATTTTGCATTATGTTATAGGGCAGCACTGACATAAAATCGAAAAAAAAAATAATGTAAATCACAAAGAGTGTTGCATTTTCTAATTTTTTGGGTACCATTCTCAGATAAACCGTACTTTTACACATTTTGTTTTGTGTTTTTGAGACAGTCTTTCTCCGTTGCCTGGGCTAGAGTGGGGTAGGGTCATCATAGCTCACTCAAGCCTCCAGTTGCTAGGCTTAACAGATCCTCCCAGCTCAGCCTGCCCAGTAGCTGGAACTGTAGGCTCATTCCACGATGCCTGGCAAACTTTTAATTCTTTTGTAGAGACAGGGTCTCACTACTGTCCAGGATGATTTTGAACTATGAGGCTCAAGTGATCCTTCCACCCTCAGCCTCCCAAAGTGGCAGGATTACAGTACAGGCCGTGAGCCACCAAGCCTGGACTTTACACATGCTGTAGAGATTCTTGCCTAACAAAATGACTCCAGAAGTAACTCCCAGGCTTGATCAAAAGACTTTAATTATGAAAATTAATGAAAAATGTTTCTGATAGAAAACCATTAAGGTAGTATTTCAAAGTCTAATAGCTTGCCATTTGCTCAAGTTCACAGCCCTTGACCTGACAGTGAGCCGGCCCTTTTAACAGTTGACCATTAGCTCCTCCCTTGGACGCACTGCAACGCGTTCACTTCCAGTAGGCCATCTTTTTAGTCTCTGGTTGGTTTTCTCTAGAATTTCCCCAAAGAAATTGTCAATAATTTTGTTTTTCTGACTGGTGACTAACACTCTTATGTTTTAAAACGTGGAGTCATTTAGGTAGAAATAAAATGACTCTCATCTCACTAGCTTGTTTTCCCATTATAAACTTCCTGGGAACAGCTGACTTTCTAGGAATGTATTTTTATGAATGTGTATTATATTTGGTGTGTCCAATACAACTATCGTGAATATTATATTTTTTGAGCAGACTTTGGTATCACCTTTAAACTTCAGTATTTTTGTCTTTCATTTTTTAGTTTCGGAGGAGCAACTGACTGAATTCGTTGAGAACAAAGATTACAAGGTATTATTGAGTGCATTACAAAATTTCAAGGATGAAGAGGAAATTGTACTTCATGTACTGCACTGTTTACATTCGCTTGCAATTCCTTGTAAGTAGCCTTGATACGTGATTTCTTTTTCTGTATGTGAAAAATTATATCTTCCGAGAGTATTTTAAACATATGTTTATTATTTAGAAACTTGTGAGTGCTAAATCCCATTCATTTATTCACTTAATTAACTTATGGAGACTAAATTGCAGCTGGCGCTAGGCTTTGTGCTGGGGAAACAATAGTGGGAAATATGAATCTACTCTTGGCCTATTCAGAGTTCAAAGTACAGTGGAGGAGACAGGTAAGTATAGAGGTGATTACAGTGTACATGGCGAGTAGTGGCGGAAGTCCCCACACTAATGGGAACTGATCCAGATGAGGAGGGTTTTGTGTGTGGGGAGGTATGAAGTGAAGGGGAAATGAAGACTAAGTGTCCAGGCAATGGGCGCGCTAAGGGTGGAAGGGTGGAGCAAGAAAGAGTGTAGTGCATTCAGGAAAGTAGCAATAGCTCAGTAGAGTGTGGGTTTGTGCGTGCAGACGTGCGTGCACATGTACGTACGTGCATGCGTATCCCTGGATATCTGCTGAGTTTCATTGACAGAGGCAGGGAAGAGCTTGGAAAGAGGCAGTGGGCAAGGCTGGAGACACAAGGAGAGGTCACCAAGGGTCAAGTGGGAACTTTATTGTGATTCCTGAAGAGCATTTTACTGATGCTTTGACATCTAGCCATTTTTTCCACAGAAGAACACACATCAGAAGAAAGTGATGTATTGTCTGTGCTACCAATCATTGCTAAGGGCCTGAAATAATGCCTCCAATTCTTGTTGTTTTCTAAGTGCCTGTTGACATTTCGTATTTCATGCATTACCTGTGTGGGTTTGTACAGGATATATATGTGCATTTATCTAGCAATATTTTCCTCCTCCCACATGCAAAGTTTTGAGGATTTGATTTGTTAAATGTGAACATTGTAGAATAGTACTGGTGTGTAATAAGAGCTCTAAAGTCTTCGACGGCATTGTCACACTATATGTATTTTGTGTGTATGTTGTATGCTATGTAAGTAGTATAATGTGCATATATGGTTTCAGATATGGAAATCAATATGGCATTCTGAAGATGTGAAACTTCAATGTGGGCAGGATAAAAACCCAAAGCTCTTGAGAAAAATGCCTTTTTCTTGCCATGTTTATAAAATCACCATGTTTGCTTCTCTGCAGGAAATTAAACACTTGAAAGTGAACACTAATAATAGAGAAAGGCCATACTTTCACAATTTTCTGAGTCATCATTGCCCACAGACTTTATATATTTTTCATTATACTTTTCCTTGGCCATATTTATTCACTTATTTATTTATTTTGGGCTGGCTGTATTTAGAATCCATTGTTTTCCACCCACATCTGTCATAACTCCAGTTATAATGTGTTGATTCATGCAAAGGTCGAAGAATGTAGCGGCTGAGGAACAATACAGAAATCAAGAGTTTTCAGCCTCAATTCTAACTGAAAGGCATTTGCTTTTCTGGCTTAGGGCAAATAAAGAAGTCTGTTGGTTTAAGTCAAAGTAATTGCTTTAAGAGGCCATTTTCTTTCATTATTAGAAAATTTTCTATATTTAATGTTTCAAAATATAATTAAAAAATTAAAGTATACTTTTGGAAAAATAGTTAGCTTTGGCAGTGTTGAAAAAGAAAGTAAGACATTTTGCAACAGCTTTTTTTTTTTTTTTTTTTTTTAAACAGACTAGTTAACTTTTCACCCTGAGATTTTCCCCTGATTTGTGTTTTCTCCACATAGGCGCACAACTCACTCTTTTTATTGATTAATTGCTTTTCCCGGTGGATCCTCTCCTTCTTCCCTGTTTCACCTAATATGTGTCCCCTGAGTCATGTATTTTAATACTACGCCTCTTTTTTCTTTCTCCTATCTGTCCACCCATCTATCTTAGAGGCTTCAGGAAGCATGATTTTCCTGCCTGTACACTGGTTGCTTATTTGGAATGCAGGAAATAGATCATCGCTGATTTTAGCTGTTTTGTTAAGTGACATAATCTTGATTTTCCTACTGTTGGTCTCAGAAAAACAAACAATACAAAAGCCATTATCCAGTGGGATAGGATCTCACTAGCAAACGGACCCCCAAATTCATTTATTTGCAAACTACAGCCAAGACATCACAGTCTTAGACCTACCTGTTATAAAAACACACCGGATTCTCCCTTTTTTTTGGTCTTAGGTTTTCAAGCCAAGAGACAGGAATAAAACATTTTTTTCCTTAATGTTAACGATGAATCCTACAACTGATTATGTTGTCAATCAACAGCATCACGTTTTCGGTAGCTATGTGGCAGAACATGATATTTAAATTTGGAAACATCTCCATTATGCTGCCATGTATTTACAATCTACATACGATGCTTTGCATAAATACTTAAGAAGAGAAAATTATTACCTTATTAATAATTATGACTTCTTTAAATTTAGGTAATAATGTTGAAGTCCTCATGAGTGGCAATGTCAGGTGTTACAATATTGTGGTGGAAGCCATGAAAGCATTCCCTGTCAGTGAAAAAATTCAAGAAGTGAGTTGCTGCTTGCTCCACAGGCTCACGTTAGGTGAGTGTGATTCTTGGTTAATTTATTATCACAATCTATGTGATGTAAGTATATGTAACCTATTTACTTATGTAGTTGCATGTTGATAATGTAAGTAGCATAGTGACATACCTTGGATAAAACAATTGTAAAGTAACAAATTTTTCTGCCATGCTTATATGGAATTTTAAAGGGGGTGGCAAAAATCAATGTGCATTAATGTAAAGGAAGTATTATCTTAATCTCATTTTTTGTAAAGCTAATTCTATAGTTGAGTTTTTGGGTTTTGTTTTTGAGACAGAGTCTCAGTCTGTGGCCCCCTGCTAGAGTGCCATGGTGTCAGCCTTAGCTCATGGCAACTTCAAACTCCTGGGTTCAAGTAATCCTCTTGCCTCAGCCTCCCGAGTAGCTGGGACTACAGGCACCTGCCATAACACTCAGTTAATTTTTCTCTTTTTAGTAGAGATTTTTTTTTTTTTTACATGAAAATTTTTATTATTTATTTATTTCTCTCTCTCTTTTTTTTTTTTTTATTGTTAAATCATAGCTGTGTACATTAGTGCAATCACCTGTACCCATTCTAAGGTACACCATAGATGTGGCCCCACCTATTACCCTCCCTCCATCCAAACGTCCCCCCTCCCTTCCTCTTCCTTGACCCTTTCCCCATAGTCTTGTTGTATAGTTGGGTTATAGCCTTCATGTGAAAGCTATAATTTAGCTTCATAGTAGGGCTGAGTACATTGGATACTTTTTCTTCCATTCCTGGGATACTTTGCTAAGAAGAATATATTCCAGCTCCATCCATGTAAACATGAAAGAGGTAAAGTCTCCATCTTTCTTTAAGGCTGCATAGTATT
>CAUYPK010009510.1:0-20662 GCA_963574355.1 Loris lydekkerianus
TTTTTCTCCTTCTCTGTTGACTCTTTCCTTTTTTCCTCCATTGTCAGCTCCTTTTTCTCCTCCATTGTTGACTTCATTCTCTCCTTTGTCCTGAACACTGATGGAAACTGCTTTATTATAGCCTTCCCGGTTCCGAGCAATTTCAATAGCAAAAAATTGTATCCTGGGGGCTGGAAAGTGAACAGAATTGATAATTGTCTTAGTCTCAGTTAATTCCCTAAATCTATTTCTAAAATTGAACCAATATGCAATCATTCAAGTGTAGTCATAAGCTTCAGAGATCTTGAATTATAACTTGGTATTAACAAGACTGAAAATACTTAACTATCTTGGTTACTTACAAAAACAACATGATCTTTAAAGATATAATAAATAAGATGATGTCCAACATAACTATGCATGCCACTGACTCATCAGTAAAACAAGATCCCTTACTCTCCTTATACAGAAACAATTCCAGAGGAAAATTACTAACCAAAGATGGTGTTTTCCTCAGTGTAGCCCTGAGAACAGTCTAGTCGCAGCAAAGTACCATAGTTGAAATCTTCTACGATCCCATCAAACTTCAAGCAGAATGGCCTCCATTTCTATAAAGACAAAAAACAGATGACAACAACAACAACAACAACAAAAACAATGCTGTAGCTCAAAAAATGCAACAGGCTGATGTACTTAGACGAGGTCAAGAGCTTCTACTTTTGCAATAAGGAAAATAACAATAGTGAGAGAGACTAGTTTTTTGTTTTTTTGTTTTTTTTTTTAAGACAGAGCCTCAAGCTGTTGCCCTGGGTAGAGTGCTGGGTAGAGTGCCGTAGCATTACAGCTCACAGCAACCTCCAACTCCTGGGCCCAAGCAATTCTCTTGCCTCCACCTCCCAAGTAGCTGAGACTACAGGCACCCGCCACAATGCCCTGCTATTTGTTTGCAGCTGTCATTGTTCTTCGGCAGGCCCGGGTGTATTCCAACCCGCCAGCTCAGGTGTATGTGGCTGGCGCCTTAGCCGCTTGAGCCACAGGCGCTGAGTTGAGAGACTAGGATTGAGGTGATCACTAGTTTTGCTGTGAAACTAATAGTAAATTTCTGTTACGGATTGTGTCTTTAGACTATTTCCCAACAAAAACAACATTTTAACCTTAAAAAGTGTCCTTTACTACAAAATTAAAATGTAATTTAAGTATTACTGATTCTGTTTTGTTTTATAATTATTGGTCAGATCATCCTAAAATGGTCATTATAATCTCCACTACTAAGGCACAAGTGAGACAAAGAAGATAAGAATTTGGCCCAAAGTCACAAAGTTAGATTTTAAGAAAGAAGCCTATTCAGTAACAACAATTTTCCAAAGATTAGTAATAGCCTCCTAAAAGTTAAGTTTAGATTCTTCATAGGCCAAGGACTTACTCCCAAGGAAAAATTTTTCCTAACTGTGTTAAGTACCCTGTCAAAGTACAAGATAATCACATAAGCAACAACCTTCCCCCACCCCAATTTTTCCAATTATCCATGGTCTGTGATCATATAAACTTAAATACAGATAATCAAAACATCTTCCTGTAACCTGTTTGTCATGTCCCCACCCAAATCTTCTGGATAGCCTACCTATTTAAATAAACATTCATTTCCTAACTTAATCAGTTCATTATAACTATAAAGAAAAAAGATCTGGTTCTTTATTTCATATTTCCTTAAAACAAACAAAAAATGTTAAAAAAAAAAAAATATTGGTCAGAAAGCCAGGCGTGGTGGGTGGCTCAGGCCTGTATTCCTAGCACTTGGGAGGCTGAGGTGAGCTAATGGGTTCAAGACCTGCCTGAGTTCATGGATTCCAGACCGGCCTGAGCCAGAGGAAGACCTTGTCTCTAACAAACAGCCAGGTGTTGTGGCAGGCGCCTGTAGTCCCAGCTACTTAGGAGGGTAAGGCAAGAGAATCGCTTAAGCCCAAGAATTGGAGGTTGCTGTGACCTGTGACACCATGGCACTCTACTAAGGGCGACAAAGTGAGACTCTGTCAAAAAAAAATCATTGGTCAGATGCTAGGTAATATTTAATAAAGAAAATTCTTACCTCTTTAGCTGATTCTGATTTGAGTTCTTCTGGGTCCAATATATCTATCCTGAGTTTCTCAAAATTTTCCCGGAATTCAGAATAGATCTGGTCATCCACTTTGGTGAGTTTCAGGAATTGTGGGTCAACTGATGAAATAAGCTGCCAGATAGTAAGACAACATACAGATGCTAGTCTCTTATTTACTGTACTTCTACCCTCCTGACCCTTACCAGAACACTTTTATGGATTCTAAAGGCAGAAGATTTTGTTACGAAGTAAGACAGCCTAGGTCCTATGTGAAATCATGATACAGTTTAAAAGTGCCATGATATCCCTGCAACCAATTTGGCAACTGGCCATTTGCCCTGGTGATACCTGGCTATCATGCTCTGTAGCTTGTTCATTCATTAAACAAATATTTATTAAGTGTCCACCATGTATGGACTAGGCACCCTTTTGCCAGCTAGCAATAGAACACCAGGCATAGAAGCAGAACTGCTCATTGCTAAAGTAAGTTTGCTTCCACCCCTCTGTTGTCTGTAAGATTGTTTAGCAATAAAAACTATTTCCAAAACATAACTGTTTAACTTGCTAAGAGAGTGATTAGCAGAGCACCATACATTACAATTCCATGTTTAATTCTGCTTAATGATGATAAGAAATAATTCACCTTGTAGTAGACTTCAGCATGTTGCATTGCTCTCATGGCCCAAGCCATCTCAATATCCGGCTGCAAAGGAGTGAAAAAATGCCAGGTCAGAAAACTCTCAGTCTTGTTATTGTATAACAAATTAAACAAGTATGTCGATATCTAGTTAATGCTCAAGAAGGTTACCAAACTGTCAAAGGATAAAAACTATGACTATGAATTTGGACAATATAGTAATTCTTTTGACTTTGTGACTATCAAAAGACGCTACCTACACAGTATAATAAATAAAATGAGCCACTGGCTGTCTTTTACCATCAGCTAGTGAAAGTGGGGGAGACTAAATAAATCACCTTTTCAAGACTTAGTTAAATCATTACAAAGCTGAAATAATATACCTATGTACACCACCAAGTTGTTGGGAGAACAAAGATAACAGAAGAGAAAGCTATTTTTCATTTTTAAAATTATTGCATGTCATAATCATCATTTGTGTTTACCAGATGGCCATTCCCCATCCAGTAACACCTGGAAATGAAATCAGCATTATGAAACAACTCAGGTTGTAAATAAGTCTTACCAAGTACCCACCACCTCTTACACGGTAATCTTCCACTCCAACTAAGACAGATCAATTTCACTGACTCCAGAAAAAATTCATTTGCATTTGTGCCTCCATATTTTGACCATGTACTTTTCCTATCTCCTAAACCATGCTTTTTATCCATTTACACTTTGCGGATCCGGTTAAAGCTCCACTTCCTCAGTTAAGTCATCTAATACTGCCTCAGACCTTAGCCTTCACTGCTTCAACTAAATTCCTCGGATCTTATAGCCTGATCCACTCATTTAGTACGCATCACACTCTTGATTGGGTGTTATTATAATCCTTACGTCCCTTTGTCTTGTTTCTAAAAATACATCATGTGCTTTCTCTTTAACGGTATAAACCAGACACGCTATAAGCCAGTATAGCTTTCCTTTAAAAATACTGATACATTAAATTTCTTCAAATATTTTCAAAAATTCTTGTCTCTCATCCCCCATTCTGATTTAGTTGGTATGAACGGCAATCTAGACATCAGGATATTTAAAAGCTTCCCAGGTGATTTCTAAAGTGTAGCAAAGTTGAGGAACCACTTCCACTGGCATAAATCCTACATTTGTGGATCAAGATTCAAATGAATTGAATGAAAGTGGGTTTCTGGAGAACGCGGCGCATGGTGTGCAGAAGATACCAGAATAGGAGGTTAGAATGTATTGGCAGAACCTGCACAGATCCCAGGCCAGCTGAGCAGGTGAGAGTTGTGGGTGAGTCATACTCACATCGTTGCCATACGATTCTGCTGAGAGAGAAAGAGCATGTGCCACAGACATCAGCTCCCTGGAAACCTGGAAAGGTGAAAAAAAAAAATGGAGAAAAAGAATTCAAGGTTCCACCCGGCTCAACCGACCCCAGAGCAGCGTCTCACCGGCTCATCAGTTCCACTGGCAGTCTCCATTGTTGCAGTCCGGAAACCGTGGCTTCACTTTCCCGGAAGTGTTTTATTTTTTTTTTTTTCTCCCCTGGGGGTGGGTGTGCACGCGCACACGCGCGCGCTTTTCCCGCAGTTGTTGGAAAAGCAAGCCAGGTCAAAGTCTTCCTCATGCTGCCTGTAGTCCTAGCTACTTGGGAGGCTGAGGCAAGAGAATCGCTTAAGCCCAAGTGTTTGAAGTTGCTGTGAGCTGTAACGCCACAGCACCCTACCCATGGCGACAGCTTGAGACTGTGTCTCAAAGAAAAAAAAAAGTCTCCATCCTGTGCCTGCTCTCTTGCCTGGAGGAAGTCGCGGCCCTTCCTCTCCCATCCCAAGTAGGCACAGATGTGGTTTACTGTTGCACAGTATGGGGTGCTAGAGAGATCAAAGGTAGTGTACTGGTCAGTGATTTCGGTGGTGATCATCATGGGAAAAGCCTAAGTTAAAATAGTGCAGCTCTAGTGTCTTCACTAGGCTGTGTGCTTCGCGGAAGTTCCAATTCAAATTCTCCATTTGTAGGTGCGTACACCCCCCTCCCCCAGTACCTCCAACCAGAGAGTAGTCACAAACAGGCATGGCGCTAGGGGGTGGTGTGCAGAGATGCAAGCTTTAGTCCTTGCCTTGGAAGAATTAGATATAGTGAGAGAACAGATAAAGTGATGATTACAGCATATGCTGTGGTAGCATGAATGGGGGTTACCTAAACTGAATCATGAAGAAAATTCAGCCATGCAGATAGAGAAAGACATTCCAGAGGGAACAGTATATGCAAAGCCATGAATAAATTAAACATTGGGGCACCTTGCTGAGAATTGTAAAAACAGACTAGCTAGAACAAGAATGCAGTCCTTTATAATCCTTCCATGGAGCAGAGGGCCTTTGGATACTGAACATTAAGAAATTGAGTTAGAAATTCAAGTTGGTTGGAGAGAGGAGGAAAAGGGGGATTCCTAAGCTCTCTCCTAATGGGCACAGTGTAAGAGGATATGGCACATCTCCTGCGTGAAGGGCTCCACTACAACTTGAACTTCACCTAACAAACGCAAACAATGTAACCCAATCGTTTGTACTCTCATATTAATCTGAAATTTAAAAAAATCTACTGTAAATTAAAAAATCGCATGTAAAAGGAAAAATTGAGAGTTAGTTCACCCTATATGCAAGAGTAAGCTAGTGAAGGTTAAGTAGGTCAGCCTCATGATCAGACTTAAGTTGTAAGTTGATCACTCTAACACAATATGGCACATTAATTTGAGGAAGACAAAATTGGAGACAGACCACCTTGAAAGCAGTAAGTGATGAAAACCCAAACCGAGGAAGTGACAGTGAGGTAAATTTTGAGAAATAATAAAGTTTAGAATTGACAGGACTTTTTCACCAATTGCATGTGGAGAATAAAAGAGAATTGGGATTCTTGTGTGACTCCCAGATTTTAGAATAGGGTTTGGGGATGAATGTCACTGAGCTAGAAAACAAAAGAGAGACGATGAGTTTAATTTGAGGAGTTGAGTTTGAAGAGGCTATGACACGATCAGACAAAATTGATCAGGAGAGGGAGATATGATTAGAGATACAAATTTAACAGCTGGTAATTAGTTGAGCTTTCCTAAGGAAACTATAAGGGACAGTAAAAACAAAGAATAGCAAAAACATAAAGAGCAGTAGATCAAGGGCAGTACCATTTATGAATAATAAAAGGCAGCAATTAAAAAAAAAAAAAAAGGCTAGGCTCTGCGCCTGTGGCTCAAGCAGCTAAGGCGCCAGCCATATACACCTGAGCTGGCTGGTTAGAATCCAGCCTAGGCCCGCCAAAGAACAATGAAGGCTGCAACCAAAAAATAGCCGGGAGTTGTGGCAGGTGCCTGTAGTCCCAGCTGCTTGGGAGGCGGAGGCAGGAGAATCACTTGAGCCCAGGAATTGGAAGTTGCTGTGAGATGCGATGCCACAGAACTCTACCCAGGGCGACAGCTGGAAGCTCTGTCTAAAAAAAAAAAAAAAAAGACTAAAAAGTTGTCAGCGAGACATCAGTGAAGGTGGGGGAATATGTGTAAGGCAGGCAAGAATGAGGGACTGGAAAATGGCCCCTGGTGAGATGGGACAACAGGAAAAACCACAGCCTTACAATTGTGCAATCAGCATGCCACAGTCCCCAAAAGGGGGAAATGGAACATTGCACCATAAATTTTATGACACTATGGATATAGGTGAGGGGTCAACTGGAAACTGCATTCCTATATCATGTATCTGAGGAGCAAGTACAGTGATTGGTGCAATATAGAATCATTATTTCATGTATAGAAACAGACAATGAGGAAAAGGGAACATATGGGAAAATATATAAGCCCCTGGACAGAGGAGTTCTTGCAGCAATCTGCTTGGGCTTCCCTCTACTGCACCAGAGGCTTTCCTCTTTCCTTTCTTCTCAATAACTTCTCTTGCTTTTGCTTACTTGAGGTCTGAGAATTCATTCTTCAATTCCTGAGACCAAGAATCTGGCAGGAAAATTCTGGTGTCATCAGGATAGAACAAGGCAGAGTCTCACAGAATCCAAATAATAAAAGAACTTCCAGGAAGAGGTGGTAAACAGAGCCCAAAACCCTAGGTTGAATATACTAAGCCCCAAAATACTGAGAGGTCATTGACAACCTTCGCTGGAACAGTTATAGAGGAATGAGGGCAGAAGTCAGATGGCAGCAGGTTGAAGAGGGAATAGGAGATAAAGAAGAGATGATGGTTATCATAGAAAGTTATTCCAAAGAGTTGCAGCTAGAGAGACATATAAAGTTTAGGAACTTTTTTTAAAATTGAGGTAAAGAACAGTTAAAATAAAAATTTACCAGTGTACATTTCAGTAGTATTAAGTATACTCACATTGTTGTGTAACAGATCTCTAGAACTTCTCATCTTGCAAAACTGAAACTCTAAACATTAAAACGTAAGTAAAATACCACTAAAAAACAACTCCCCTTTCCCCTCTTCTTTCAGCCCCCGGAAACCATCATTCTGTTTTCTGTTTCTATGAATTTAACCATGTTAGATACTGCATATAAGAGTAATCATACAGTATTTGTCTTTTTTGTGACTGGATAATTTTTCTTGGTATAGAGTCCTTGAGGTTCATTCATGTTGTACCATACGACATGGTTTCTTTCCTTTTTAAAGCTAAATAATATTCTATTGCATGTAAATACTGTATCTTGTTTATCCATTTATCCATCCATAAATACTTGGGTTGCTTTCATCTTTTAGCTATTGTGAATAATGTAGCTGTGAACATAATTGTACAAGACTCTGCTTTAAATTCTTTTGCATATATACCCAGAAGTCAGCTTGCTGGATCATATATTTAATTGTATGATTAAGGAATCATAATTTTTAAGGAAAATTAGGGATTTTTAAAATTATTATTTTATGTTTAGAGAGACTAAAGTATACTAGGGGATTAGCCTGATACTAAATGCTGTCCTATAGGGTAAACTAGACATATCTCCAGAGAAAAAGAATGAAGAGAGGCAGCAAAAGTAGGAAACTGAGGTGTTCCTTCAGAATCCTTCTGCTTTTTCTACAAAGTATAAGAGGACAGCTCAGAGTGAGAGGGAATGTGTTAAAATCTTGTCTAGAGAAGAATGTCTTGAGAAATGTTGAATAGCAAGGAAGTTTTCAGGGAACAGCTAAAACTGAAGGACATGATTATGGAAGGGTAGCAGTCTATACATAGTCCAGAGGTCTGAAGGGCTGAATGTAAGAAGTATCATCTACACTGATGCTGAATGTTAATGAATGCAGAGACCTGACAAAAAAAAAAGGTCAACAGGTAACATAAACAGGTATACTCAAGCTTTTGGCCAAATTGGTACATAACAAGTTGATATAAATATATCCAAGAGACTCAACTGGCCTTTTACTTGAGGAAACACATGGGTAATTTGCTTTGTCTAATATCTTGGGGATATTCACTGCCTTTAAATTTTAAAAACCCATTAGAATATATGTGCATTTTCTGCTAGGGATATTTTTAATTTTTTAAAAATAAGGTAATTACTCACTATGCAATTACTCACAACCTTAGATACTTCCAAAGACCAAGAATTGGGTCCTCCCAGTATTGGAAAAGCCAACTGCTTCTGTACCCTGAAAGAGCAGAAGATAAAACTGTCTTATAGGCGTGGCGCCCGTAGCTCCTATGGTAAGGGTGCCAGTCACAAACACCGAGGCTGGCAGGTTCAAACCCGGCTGGGACCTGCTAAACAACAATGACAACTGCAACAAAAAATAGCCAGGCTATTGTAACAGACGCTTATAGTTCCAGCTACTTGGGAGGCTCAGGAAAGAGAATCACTTAAGCCCAAGAGTTTGAGGTTGCTGTGAACTATGATGCCACTGCACTCTACCCAGGGTGACATAGTGAGATGCTGTCTCAGAAAAGAAAAAAAAAAAACAAAAAACAAAAAAACTGTCCTAGTGCTTTTCTCATTGCCAAGCTAGGGAACCAGCCCAGACAGAGTTATCAAAATAAATGTTTGCCCTCACACCCACACCTATTGTTTCAGATGGACTCAAAGTAGTCAGCTATTAAAGTAAGGGAGGGGGTAGCACCTGTGGCTCAAAGGAGTAGGGCGCTGGTCCCATATGCCGGAGGTGGCTGGTTAAAACCCAGCCCTGGCCAAAACTGCAAAAAAAAAATAAAATAAAATAAAATAATAAAGTAAGGGAGGAAGGATTGGGCAATAACCAAAGATAGTATATAAAAGTGGAGATGTGGTGGACTTTAAGCTCTATATCAAGGAAAGAATTTTTGGTGTGGGGTAAGAAAACAACATGGAAATCCAGTGGGATTATTCCCTCTATATTTTGGAAGAATTTCAGCAAGTTGTTCTTCAGCTTCCTTCTCAGACAGGTGACATGAACATGCCATGGTGGAATCAGAAAGCATCACCAGTACATATTAAGCTGCTAAGGTATCTGTGATGCCAGAAGTCCCAGAAGTGTGTAGAAAGTGAATGTTACAATTGCTATGACAGAGAAATAGGGCAGAGAAAGGTAATAAGTTATTGAATATGAGTTTGTCAGTGTAAGGCAGCTAGATGAATGCTGCTATTTGCAGGTGGGTAAGCCATGTAAATACTCCCTAAGAACATGGATCACATGGTCTTGGTAGCTGTCAGACTATATGGGAATAGTAAACCTGAAGAACCTTGGAACTGATTATTAAAAGCTAGGAGAAAAAATAGGCCATGGTCAGGCATCATGTAAGTTAGTCTACTATAAAAATATAATATCTGGGTAATAAAGATATTTTCTGCAACAAGTGAGATCCGTGATGTATACAGGGGATGAATTGCATCATCTGATAGCTATTTAATGTGAAATAAGGATGTTAAAGAGGACATTTTTAGTGATCATGTTCATAGAGTATGTCCTACAGTCGGGATGGAATGCAATAGTGATCTCAGGATGCCATCTATACCAGATTGGGTCTTGTCCCAGGCACCTTGTGGTAATATAGCCTCAAAATACATGAAGTAAAAATTGAAAAAAAATTATAAGCAGAAATAAACAAATCCATGAAGAGTGGGATTTTTTTTTTTTTTTTTTTTTTTTTTTTTATACACAATATAACTATGTTGCCCTTTGTTTTTTTATTTTGCATAACAGCTCACAGCAATGTCAAACTCTTGGGCTTAAGAGATTCTCTTGCCTCAGCCTCTCAAGTAGCTGGTACTACAGGTGTCTGACACAATACCCAGCTAATTTTTTATTGCAGCTGTTGTTGTTTAGCTGGCCCAGGCTGGGTTCGAACCCACCAGCCTCCGTTCACGTGGACAGTGTTATAACCACTATGCTACGAGCACCAAGCCAAGAGTGGGATATTTTAACACATCTCTCAGCAATTGATAGATCAAACAACCAATAAGTTAGTAACAGTTTATAAGTTTTGAAAATGATGAACAAACTTGATTTAATGAATAGGTACTAAACCCCAAATGTAACAATTATATAATACATATTGTTTTCAAGTATCCATAAAGCAGTTACAATAATTACATTATGGTATGTGATAGAGAATGTCTCAAAAAGCAATAAAGAATCTAATTCATGCAAATAGGGTAGAAAGCATGCCTGGTATGAAGTAAGGATGATGAGGTCAATTATTGAACATGAATTGAGTAGCAAAATAGACCATGTACTCTTCGTAGGTATGGTTCTTATGGTCTGTTTGGCTATTAGATTACAGGAAAGCAAACTCATTTAGTTTTGAAACTTGTTTGCAAAAGCTGGAAGAAAAAAATAAGGCTGTGGTCAGAAATCTTGTGAGAGAGTATTCCACGGAAGCAGAAAACCTGGTTACGAAATCTGACTGGGAGATGTGCCATCCTACTGAGGCTGTTACATGAGAGGATGATGATGAAATTCCTGGACAGTTTTATGATCAGAAGTAAGTACAATGTCCTCAGGATGCCATTCTGGCCAACATAACATGTGTTGTTAACAGGAGATAACACAATATATTACATCCCTTTTGATATGGGGGTTCACATATCCTTGAAGATCTAATTCTTAGAGTGCAGTGGCCAAAAAGGGTTGACATCATGACCACAGATGCCACCATTAACCCTCCCTTTCACATTCAGTAGTCTCCACAAATCCATTTTAGTGTTGTGTCATGTCCAGGATCCCCTTTCTCCCTGCCCCCTTGCCTATAACAGTAGCTTTAGTGTTCCCAAGGGTGTTATAGTATGATAGTACTGCCAGGCTGGCCATGATCTCCAGCTATTTCTTTTTTTAGTGGTGAACAAATTTGCTTCTCAGGAAAGAAAATTCAAGTAATGCCACCAAATATCCATAATATCAACTAGTGGTAGACTTTGAATTCAAGTTCAAATTCCTCCATTTCTTCTTTTTTCCTATTTATTTATTTATTTATTTTCAAATTAATGTATAGGTACAATTTCTAGGTTACATTGTTCTCACTTCCAGGGTAAAGTTCCATTTGAAGAAGAATCCATCACCCAGTGGGCGTGTTATACACCCTCACAATGTGCACATTAGGAGAGATCCTGTCTCATGCCCTCCTCCTTCTACCAAACATCCTCCCCCTCTTCCCTCTACTTCCCAACTGGACTATATTAGTGTTTTATTGTTCTTCTGAGCATGTTATTGTTTATATATTGATTCCATATCACTATAGAGAACATTGGATATTTATTTTTCCATTCATGAGATACTTTACTAAGAAGAATGTATTTCAACTCCATCTAGGTAAATGTAAAACATGTAAAGTCTCCATATTTTTAATGGCTGAATAATATTCCATGGTATATATATATACCACAGTTTGTTGATCCATTCATGGATTGATGGACACTTAGGTTGTTTACATGACTTGGCAATTATGAATTGAGGCACAATAAACATTCTAGTACAAATGTCTTTGTGGTAAATGATTTTTGCTCTTCTGCGTAGATACCTAGTAATGGGATTGCAGCGTCAAATGGAAGGTCTACTTTTCGATCTTTGAGGATTCTCCATATTTCTCTCCAAAAAGGCTGTATTAGTTTGCAATCCCTTCTTTCCACATCTACACCAGTATCTGGTGTTTTGGGATTTGTGATCTGGGCTAATCTTGCTAGGGTTAGGTGATATCTTGCAGTGGTTTTGATTTGCATTTCTGTGATGATTAAAGATGATGAGTGTTTTTTGATGTGTTTCTTGGTCATTCATCTGTCATCTTTAGAGAAGTTTCTGTTCAAATCTCTTGTCCACTTATAGAGGGGTTGTTTGCACTTTTCTTATTGTTTAATTTGAGTTCTCTGTAGATTCTAGTTATCAGGCCTTTGTCAGATTCATAACATGGAAAAATATTTTCCCATTCTGAAGGCTATTTGTTTGCTGTGTGGTACCCTTAGCTGTGCAAAAGCTTTTTACGTTGATCAAATCCCAGTTATTTATTTTTGGTGTTGCTGCAATTCCTACATGGGGCTTCCTCACAAAGTTTTTTTCCCAGGCCAGTATCTTCCAGTGTTTTCCCCACACTTTTTTAGAATTCTTATTGTTTTGTGTCTTAAATTTAAATCTTTTATCTAATGAGAGTCAATTTTTGTCAGTGGTGAGAGGTGTGGGTTCAGTTTCAGTTTTCTACATGTGTATAAATAGTTCTTCAAGCACCATTTGTTAAATGAGGACTGTTTTTCCCATTGCATGTTTTTGTTGGCTTATCAAAGATTAAATAATGGTATGTGATTGGGTTCATCTCTAGATTCTCTATCCTTTTCCATAGATTTAAGTCTATTTTTGTGCCAGTACCATGCTATTTTGATCACTATAATCTTGTAATATAACCTGAAATCTGGCAATGTGATACCTCCAGATTTTTGTTCCTAAGAACTGTATTTGTTATTTGGGTTTTTTTCTGGTTCCATATGAATCGAAGTACTAATTTTGCAAGTTCTTTAAAGTATGACATTGGTACTTTGATGGGGATTGCATTAAATCCATAGATTACTTTGGAACATTTACTCTTTTTGAACAAGATTTCATTAAAAAAAAAAGTAAAAGGGACCAAAAATACTTGTGGCACTATTTGGAAATCAATGATATACTATGGAACATAACCTAATTTAGGAGACCTGCTCAATTAATGGAAGCTATGCTCTACATTGGAATTGTTTTTTTTTTTTTTATGATTATGTTTTGTTTTTGTTTTTTTTGTAGAGACAGAGTCTCACTTTATCACCCTCAATAGAGTGCCATGGCATCACAGCTCACAGCAACCTCCAACTCCTGGGTTTAGGCGATTCTCTTGCCTCAGCCTCCTGAGTAGCTGGGACTACAGGCACCTGATACAAGGCCCAGCTATTTTTTTTTGTTGTTGTTGCAGTTTGGCCAGGGCTGGGTTTGAACTCACCACTCTCAGCATATGGGGCCGGCACCCTACTCACTGAGCCACAGGTGCTGCCCCTCTATGGAAAAGTTTTTGTCCCCTCCAAAATTCATGTTGAAACTTAACCCCCAAAGCAACAGTATTGGAAGCTGTGGCCTTTAGGAGGTGATTGAAGTAGAGCCCTCATTAATGAATGGTACTAGGTTTCCTTATAAAAGAGCTTGACAGAGGGAGTTTGACCCTTTTTACCCCTTCTGTTGCTTCCACCATGTGACAAGTAGAAGGATTTCTACCCTCTGGAGGATACAGCCACAAGGTGCTATCTCGGAAGCAGAGAGACCAGGCTTTCACAACCTGGTGCTTTGACTTTGGAACTTAGTCTCCAGAACTATAAAACATAAATTTCTACTGGTTATAAATTACTCAGTCTGTGGTATTTTGTTGCGGTATCACAGACTAAGACACTGTGCTTTTATTTGCTATAAATAAGCAGCTGTATAGGGAAAGTATTAACTGCTCCCTCATGCTATCTGCAGCACAACTAAAATAAGAAATGCTGTGTGATCCTTGAACACCATACCAGGGACCGCAAGATATTTCAGCCTCCTTTGCCAGCAAAAAATTTAGAGACACAATGAAAGTAGCAATGTCTCATAAGTGAATGTAACCTGAAGAATACAAGATGGGCCCCATAAGCACAATTCATAGGTAAAATCTATTATCTCTGGGAAAAGTGGGAAGCAAAGATGGCCCTTCAACTCTGCATGGTTATGACGGGAGCATGGCAATACTTCATCTGAGTTAGGTTTTGAGGGTTCAGAACTTCTAATACTTTGAAGAACAAGCAAGAAAGGCTAGTGAGTCAGAGTAGAATCTATTTATTCCTAGAAGGAAGGGCTTTCATGTTCATCTTTCACATCTCACTTTGGCTGTCCCTGGTGTTCCAAGGGATTGTGTCACAGTACTTGTATGATGAGCAGACCAGGACCCATCAAGCATACCTTAGATTGATAACAGAGGGCTCCCATTATAGAGCTAGATATTATTTTGTTATCCTACCTAAGGTGTATTTTTATCTGAGTGGAGAGACCATGGTTTAGTTTGCAATGATTATTTTAAGATAGTACTAGAGCTTCCCTTTTGGCATTCCATATTCAATGTGGTGCCATCTCTTTACCCTTGGAGGGGTTTGTATTCCATTTACTTTATGTTATCTTTTTCTTGTGTTAGTCATTTTAAATATATACTATATACTTCATGAAATTTTTCATTCAATCCCCAATATTTGTTGACAGCCTACTAAGAGCTATGCCCATATGTGGCTAATACCTAGATATGTAATGATAAATAATGCATAGTAACTTCTTACAAATGTACTCACCTTAGTGAGATATATTGTTACACTAAAACTGACAATTATAAAAAAGACAGTAGTAATCAGAATGATAGAGATTTCAAGGAATAACATAATGGCTAACATGTATTAGAATAGTGCCATGAATATTTGCTGGATTAACAGATTAATGACAACATATCCAGGGCATCATGGAAATACATAGAAAGGTATTTAAGCTATTGTGTGGGCATGCTAGTACCTGCTCGACTCCTGAAGTAACTATCCCTTAGGTTAAAGTTGGAAGCTTTTGACACACTCTGTTCCCATTAAAAACCTGGCAGTTGCCACGTTTGATTAATATTACTCACAGGTAATGGTAGAGAAATACTCTGTTAACTGCTGAATATGGATCACAGGGCAAGGGACTCAGACTATCCCATACCAGTTTGTGTGTGTTACTATATGTGTGTGTGTGCACATGCACACGCATGCACCTGCAAGTGAATGTGTTTAAGAAAGAAAACAACACCTCCCCATGCACAACAGGGGCAATACAAGTGATCTGAAATCAGGTGAACTTTAAATTTGCCTCCTTCTTGGAAGTTATCAACCTTACTTACTATCCTACTTAGGATAAAGACCATGACAGTTCATAATGAAAGTTATGTCATCTTGAGGCACCTGAATTTTTATTATCTGTGTGACTTTAGGCAGATCTGTTAAACTGAGTTTTGTTTATCTCACTTTGAAAGTGAAGACTGTTGTCACACTTTGCTTTCTTGGTTGTTTTAATGATAGAATCATGTAAGTAAACACTTGAGCTCTTAGCACAGGGTCTGGAACATAGCAAATGCTCAGTAAGTTTTAGATCATTCAGAATGCCATGACTGCCAATGACTTTCCAGAAGTAGCTCAGACCCAAATTCTGAGATGCTTTTTTTATTCTACATTTGCTAAGGGAGAGGTCTGGACTGTGCAAGAACCTGTATATGTTAGCCTTGGTACGTACGAGTCCAGCCGCAACTCCTCGGTACAATGGTAACTCCAGGCTGTCACACTGGAGGGCATAGACCCCAGTCATACCTGTCTTGTTACAATACATCACACGCTTTCCCCAAGGGAAGTTTTGAAAGTCTCACCTAAAAAGTGTAATACCACGATTTTATAGACAAGACTTTGGGCTTTAGAATCAGGCAGTCAGATTTTAAAAAGAAAAATGAACTAACCTATGGCTTCTTTCTTTATAGTCACTCTTCTCTCCCTATTTTTTTTTACCTTTTTTTTTTTTTAATTTACTCTATTTCTCCACTCTCCTTCTCTTTCTTCTTTTCTGTTTTGCTTTCTTCAAATCACAAATTTTTTTTTATAGAAGCATAAAACAGATTTTAATGCTATCAACACTTGGAAATTCAAGCCCCACATTCAATTTTCTCAGCTAGAAATGAAGAGCAGTTTCTGCCTCAGGTGTGCTTTTTTGTTTTCTAACTAATCAGAATAATTCTGCCATTTAAAACTTGGATCAATTCTTCCATGGAAACTTCTGAAGCAGGGGTGTCCAACCTGTGGCCCATGGCCATATGCAGGTTACTTGAGCACTGTTTTGTTGACCTGTGTTGTCAGATACCACGAAAAACATGCATGTGAATACAGAATGGGGACAGAAGACCCCATTCTTGGCAGGGGAGGACACCTCCAGAAAAAGGGAAAATTAAAAAGTAAGCTGAAGGAGTCGGAACAAAGAAAAGTCAGCTAATTTACCTTTAAGCTAGCCATTGATAAATTTCTTATCTGAACAGGTTTCTAGCTTTCCTGAAACTCTGGCCTATTGGGGATACAGCTTACACAAATACCCCTGCTGAGTCTGTGAACACTCTGAGGAAAATAATGGCCATAAAAGAGATTATGGCAAGACCTAGGAAAGATACATCTTCTAGGTCATTTCCCACCCATTAAACAGATAAAGCAGATACCCATTGTGGAGATTTGCATTTGGCTGGGGCAGAGACCAAGGGAACAGCTTGAGGCCTGAGATATGGGTAGGAGGGCTTACATCCCTTATTGCAGAGGAAAATCCTCTGTGGTGGTGATGAGGAAAATGCCTCTCTCCCACTGATTCCTCAGAGGAGATTAACACCAGTCGCGCTTTACTCCATAGTGAATTAACGGAGTTTAACACCTCCCTAGGAATTCTCTGTGTGTGACTCCAGACATGAGGCTTTCCTGACACAAGGTTCAAGTTTCAGATTCCTTAAAACTACTCAAATCCTTAAAGTTAATAATAATAACAATAGGAGCTGATATGCTCACTCAGAGAAACTGCTAGTGTCTGTGTTCCCTCCCTCAGGTTACCAAGTGGGCAAAGAGATTTGAATAAAACTTGAGTGGAACAGAGACTCAGGGCCACTCGCCAGAATCCACAAACAGGTGATGGTCCCCTAAGCTTCCACCTTTGAAAATTCTATTCTGTGTCTCATGTCTCTTTATCATTATTCCTAACTTTATATTTCTTCAGTTGGTCATGCCAACTGAACAGGTCTTAGCGGACCCTGCCCCCAGGGTGGGACCCTGACATGCATGGATTTTTTTTTTTCTCATAATTTTACTTTAGTATTTGTGTATTTAATGTGTGGTCCCAAATAACTCTTCTTTTCCCAATGTGCAACAGGAAAGAAAGAAGATTTGACAACTCTGTCTGAAGCCTTATTCACATTCATATTTAAGATCTCCTTTGTCATTTCATTCCATTCTTGGGTGATGATATGAACTGTGCTACAATATGACATCAAGCCTGCCCCCTATCTGAGCTTGGTAATAACCTCAGTGGCTATTACACTTTAGTTGGGGCTATTATGTTCCTGCAGAGATAACTAGGAATCCTTGAGAACCCAGAGGAAAGGTAGGAATGAGACTAGTATTACACCTGTCCTGCTGACCTAGTATTTATTATGTTCTGATTCAGTTATATCTACAGGACAATTCATGGCTGTAGACTCAGGAATCACTATATTTCTGATAATGGCTCTCTGGTACCTTTGTTTTGACCACAGGCCAATCACTTGCACTGATGACTTGTCTTGAGAGGGAGTTGTGTAGGCTGTGCCAAGTGACTTGCACTACTTTAGCACTCTTATGAAAACAATTTTTGGTTTTTACTCTCAAATCCTCATTGAATTCACATTTGATCCTATAGGAGTTGGGCCAGGAGAAAAACATGAGTAAGACATATAGTCCTATGACTATATCACTCAAAAATCACCACTTCGCTCAAACAGCCAGTATTGTTAGTAGGCCAAGCTACACGGCCTGGCTATTTCTTCCTTAGGGTGTCATACCATAGTATCCTTTTTAATCCCTAAACCAAATATTTTTCTGATAGAAATAGTATTTAATATCTTCTGTGACTACAATTTGTATTGCCCGATTAACTTCTATGTTAAGCATCATCTTTCATAAAGAATGAAATTGGTGAAAGAGGGTAGTGGGGCCATTTTCCCAAACATGCCCAAATAATGCCTGGAATGCAGGAAGTGGCACCATTTAATCTTATGGTAAAAGCACACTACATTATCTTATTGCCACAGAAAAGAGACAATTTGAAAGTACATTAAGAACTAAGAATGAGTCGGCATGGGTAGCTCAGGGGGTAGGGCGCCAGCCACATACACCAAGGGTAGCAGGTTTGAACCCAGCCCCAGCCAGCTAAAACAGCAGTGATAACCACAACAAAAATAGTCAGGTATTGCGGTGGGGGCCTGTAGTCCCAGTTACTTGGGAGGCTGAAGCAAAAGAATCACTTAAGCCCAAGAGTTGGAGGTTGCTGTGAGCTGCGATGCCATAGTACTCTACAGAGGGTGACATAATGAGACTCTGTCTCCGAAACAAACAAACAAACAAACAAAAGAACTAAGAATGACTGTACCTTGGTTACGGAATTACAGAAAATTTTTCATTTTTTGTGAAAATTTTTCCCTTCTTTTCATGTTTTATTAATTGAGGATGTCAAGACCTTATGGATGGTTAAATGCAAGAACAAGATCTAGAATGAAAGCCTGATCTCACCGATAGGAGAAGATTGAGGAAATGGGTTCCATCATTGCGTGAGGCCATCTCTTAAAGTAAAAGGAAGCAAAAGAGAGAAATTTTCTGGGCCTTAACCTTGAACTGCTAGGTAATAATTCATCACTTTCAATATCTTTGTGCCCCAAAACTACCCAGTGGAGTTCTAAATCAATGAAATTCTATAATGTGTAAAGGCTAGGATTTCCAAGGATTAATGCTGTGGAATGTTTTGACTTGACGAGATCTGACCAGCATATTTTCCAAGTGGTTCTGGGGATCAGTACAACAGGCAGGATCATTTAGGGTGGAGAAGGCTTGGAGATGCCACAGTGCCATTGAAAGTCTAATCCTAAGTGGTGGCTCAAGCCTGTAGTCCTAGCACTCTGGGAGGCAGAGGTGGGTGGATTGCCTCAGCTCCTGGGTTTGAGACCAGCCTGAGTTAGATTGAGACCTTGTCTCTAAAAATAGCTGGGCATTGTAGTAGGCATGTGTAGTCCCACCTACTTGGGAGGCTGCAGCAAGAGAATTGCTTAAGCTCAAGAGTCTTAGGTTGCTGTGAGCTGTGATGCCACAGAACTCTACCAAGGGTGACAAAATGAGACACTTTGTCTCAAAACAAAAGAAAGTCTAATCCCCATTATATTTCATATAATACTTCTCCCTTCTGGGTTACCCTGCTGGAGACACTACAAATATGGAAGATACAGTCAAAATGGATAATCAAGAATCAAAAGAACTGTGAAAGTTTGGTTGATTCACATACTTAGAGAAAATAAGAGATGGATGGCCACCAGTAGAATTGTTCCAAGCTTCTATGTCTGACAGGCAATGTGGATATGCCTAGATAGAAGGTAGTTGTCATCACAAATATAATGGTCTTAACAGGGGTTGGTGATTTTATTGTATTTATTTTATTATTGTTATTATTATTATTTTATTTTTTTAGACAGAGTCTCAAGCTTTCACCCTGGGTAGAGTGCCATGGCATCACAGCTCACAGCAACCTCCAACTCCCTGGCTTAAGTGATTCTCTTGTCTCAGCCTCCCAAGTAGCTGGGACTACAGGTGCCCGCCACAATGGCAGGTTACTTTGCTTATAGTTGTCATTGTTGTTTGGCAGGCCCAGGCTGAATTCAAACCCGCCAGCTCTGGAGTATGTGGCTGGCACCTTAGCCGCTTGAGCTACAGATGCTGAGACTATTTATTTTATTTTTTAAGACAGAGCCTCAATCTGGTGCCCTGACTAGAATGCCCTGGAATTATAACTCACAACAACTTCAAGTTATTGGGCTCAAGCAATCCTCTTGCCTCAGTATTTCTATTTTTAGTAGAGACAGAATCTTGGTATTGCTCAAGCTGCTCTCAAACTTCTGAGTTCAACCAATCCACCAGCTTCCACCTCTCAAAATGCTAGGATTAAAGGTGTGAGCAACCATATCTGGCCTGGTGATTTAATTTTTTTTGTTTTTGAGATACAGCCTCACTTTGTCACCCATGGTAGAGTGCCGTGAAATAATAGCTCACAGCCACCTCAAATTCTTGGACTTGAGCAATTCTTTTGCCTCAGCATCCTTAGTAGCTGGGACTACAGGCACCTGCCATAACGCCCTGTCATTTTTAGAGGTCCAGTCTTACTGTGGCTCAGGCTGGTCTCGAACATGTGAGATCAGGCAATCCACCTGCCTTGGCCTCCCGGAGGGCTAGGATGACAGGCATGAACCACTGTGCCCAAACACTGGTGAATTTAGTTTTGAACAGATGGAGACTTTTAGAGTAAAAATTTAGAAACACAGACAGGTATATCAGGAATGCTACTGGTGAAAAGTATACCAGTATATAGAGTAGTTCAGGACATTATTTGCACATAGACTACTACCAAATGTTGGCATGCATAAGGGGTGATCAGAAATAGAGAGCCATCCCAATGTTGCCACCAAAAGCTAGCTATAAAAAAAAGACAGTGGGTGGCTCCCAAAGCTCAGCAGGTAGGGTGCCAGCCACACACACACATGAAGGTAGGCGGTTTGAAACCAGCCCAGGCATGCTAAACAACAATGACAACTGCAACAACAACAACAAAAAAATACCACTGCATTGTAGCAGGCGCCTGTAGTCCCAGCTACTTGAGAGGCAAGAGAATCACTTAAGCCCAAGACTTAGAGGTTGCTGAGAG